>MPUH01000033.1:0-149907 GCA_001970955.1 Stentor coeruleus | reverse complement strand
AAAATTCAACAATCCAACAAAAAAAAGACTCAAAATTTCAAAACCCTTCAACTTCTACAAAATCCATAAAATCCTATCATCATCTTTTATCCCATAAAAATCATAATCCCAATAACAACTTTTTATTATATAATTTTTACAAATGTTCTTCTTACCAGCAAATCTAATGAAAAAAGATCTCAAACAAGACAAAGCTCGAAAAATACGTGAAGAAGCAAAACTATTAAAAGAGCATAAATTAAAACAAGAAAAAGACGATGCCAAAGCGCTACAAAAAAAACTCAAACTTCTGAACGACTTAGAATCATCATATTTAGATGAACTAAACAAACGAAATCAAAAAAAATCTGAAATGTCTCCACAAGGAAAAAAGTCAAAATTTAGCAGAAAGGATAACAAAGATTCATTATCAGGCAATTTAGACTCAGATTTTAAATTAGGGAAAAATTCAGCTAATGCAGGAAGCTCAGTTTATAGTCAGAGTCCTGGTAAATATACAGATAGTCTTGCAGAAAGATCAACAGATGAGGCTCGCAATTCATTAGACAGTAACAGCTTGTTAAACTCAAACTCTTCAGCAAACCAAAAAAGGTTTAGTATAAAAAAACGAAGCATCCAATTGCCACAAATACTTAAAAACTTCAACAACGGTATTATCGGTGATGAACTAAGCAAAAATAAAACCCCACATTCAGATAATGTGACTCCTTTAAGAGGAATGGATGATAGACCTTTTGATTCTAAAATCAATCCTTCATTTCATATATTTAAAGACATACCTCATATTCATAGATCATTTAATTGTATCCCAGATAGCAAGTTTAAAATAATGCGTGAATATGATAAAAAAGTTGTAAAAAGGGATTTCACGCCAAAGCCATCATTGAACCAAAAACTCAAAATTGAAGCAAATAAACTTAAAAGCTCTTTAAGGTCAAATATGAATACTGAAAGTTTTTTGAAGGTTTTTCAGACTACAAGAGTATGTAATAACTAATAATTTAAATATGGGCTCAGGAAATGTTAAAGGGAAACAAGTTGTAGTGAAAGAGTATAAGGAAGATGATTCTTTTGATTCTATAGAAAATAAGGATAATTTACAGGCGGTGATGTTTTGTCAGAATGAGGAACTGGAGAAATATGAGGACCTTTTGGTTCAAGCTTGCTTTTGTGATGTTCCTAAGGTTATTGATAGCATTTATAATTATGAGAAAGAAATTATGAGTAAAGGATTGTCTTAATAGATTTTAATAGGTTTTTGATGGAGTTTATAGGGTTTTTGATGGAAAAAGTACAAATGTTTGAGTTTTATGATAGATTTTAGGTGGAGATGTAGATTTGTAGGATTTTATGAAGATTGAGAGAAAGTGAATATTTTCAAGAGTGAAAAGGTTGAAGAGTTTTAGGGTTAGGGTGATTGAAGAAAAATCTTTGTGTGAAAAATAAATTATAATAATCTATTTAATCAGAATTAAAGTTTGCTATAGCCGTATTATTATTTTCATACAATCAGATTAACTTATATAAAAAACTAGTATTTATAAAATATAAATCCTAATCAAATTTTAAAAATTTCGAAGTATTAAGCAGCACAAAAGTCTAAACCATAATATATCCATGAGAAAGTTTTTAATCAAAAAAAAAAACATTTAAATCTTTGAACTATCGAAATCTTATATCCTTCTCTTATCTTAAAATATATTTTATTATTTATTATTCATTTTAATCGCTTTGGTATAAATATTTTTTAATTTTTTAAATTTAGAGTCAATCTGAAGCAAATATTTCTTTAGTTTTACTCTCTTATTGATCTTCTTTCAGGATAACTTTTTTGCTTTATATTATCTTAGCTTTCGCTGCATTATATTTACTATTAAGTTCTCTTATAGTTATAATTAGTGATTTTTCTTGTTTGCTAATTTTTCCATATCTTTATTTCAATATTTAAAATCAAAAAATCGGTTAAATTTTTTTTTGTCTTTAGGACTTAAAAAATGATGTTTAACTGGCTGAAGGTTTGATTTTTCTAATGTGACTAATATACTAAACCATTTTTGTTTAGATTTTGATTAGATATTACCCCAACGAATATATAAAATTAGTTGATTTAAGGGAATTATATATCGGAAAGAAAATTTTTATTCCATATTTATATATAATCAGATTAGTTTTTAGTTAAAAGAACTTTATAAAACACCTAGACTTGGGTGTTAGGGTGTTAAGAAAGATTTGATTATAAGAGAAATTTACCTATGCAGGTTTCAGTTTTAAAAAACTTAAAACCCAGCGAGTTAATAATATTAGAAATATTCGTTAGCATAACATAAATCATAATAAAAACTCTATCACCATTAAAAGCTATCACAAAAGAATCATACAAGCAAACAATAATAAAAATCCCACATAAACTTCCATTATCAAAATACCGCTAATTCAAAGCAATTTTAAATTCAAATACCATTAGCACACCTAAAAAAAAATTACTTATCATAATTTTCAACATCCCACACACATATCACTCTAAACTAATCAAATATTCTAAATCATATACCCACTCCCTTATCTTAATAAAAAAATCCAAATCTTATAACATAAAATAATGATACTCAACCAAAGTTCAAAAACCAAATCAAAAAACCAATACAAAAAACCCAAATCTCCCAACACATCTAAAACCTATCTTTTCCCTCAACCTTCCACCAACCTTTTAAGTTCATTTTCTAGTCAAACCCTCCCTCTTATGACTAATCAACCTCAGCATCCAAATTCCCACAATAGTATAAAAAACTTCCAAGATTTTCTTATAAACTGTACCGAGCTTCAAAAACAAGTAACTCAAGCAAGTTCGAAAATATGTAGGAAATTCATAGACCAAACTTTAACAAAAAAATACTATAAAGAAAACAAAAAAACTATTAGAAACGAAAATTATTTCAAAGGTGTTCAAAAAATTGAGGAAAAAATCAGACAGAGAAATTATGTAAAAAACATTGAAAATACTAAGAGAAATAAAAATGCTATAGAAGCTTCGATGGGAAATGATTTGTATAGGATATTAAGCCCAGAAAATGTGGGTTCGAAAGGTGCTGTGGAATTTGTTATGAGTAGTAAAAGAGGATTTGGGAGTCTTGAGGTAGTTAAAAGGCATAAAAAGGATGATTTTAAGGTTAAAAATACAGAATTGAAGATAAATTTCGATAAAAGTAACTTGGAAAGCTTGAAATGTTTGGATCTGCATGATGATAGGAGTAAAGGGCATGTTATGTTTAGGAATAAAAGCTGTTCCTTAGGAGAAATAGTTTACAACGGAGAAGATCTTTTTATACTAAATAAACCAAAGAAAGTGAGAACTACAAATGCAACACCTCAATTGCCATGTTTAAAAATCACAGCAGATCTTGCGAACAGAGCTAAAAATGAAGCGAATTCTCTGTTTACTAACTCAAAAAGAATACTCAGACTATCTCTTAAAACAAAAAATCTATATAAAACATAAAAAATCCTTATCTCCTTTAATCCATAGCCACTAATCTTAATAAATTCTCTTCTAAAAACCTTTAAATAATATAAAAAAAACTAAACCTAATTTCTCTTATTTCTCTGATTTTCTACTATAAATATGTCAAATAAGCGACAAGGTCTATCACGTGAAGAAAGCAACCGTATTCAAAGCCTTTTAAAATACCTCGAAGAGCAAAATGAAAGCATGGACTTCCTTCAACCCTTAGACTATAAAAGCTTAGGACTAGATGACTACCCTTTAATAATCAAAAAACCTATGGACTTATCAACAGTCAAAAAAAACCTTAAAAACACTCGTTACAACTCTCCTGAAGAAATTTTTGAAGATCTTATGCTTATATGGGACAATTGTCGAACTTATAACATGAGCGATTCACCAGTTTATCATCATGCAGAAGGTATGGAAAGACATATGATAAGATATTGTAATATGCATGCAATAGCAATAGAAATCCCTATAAAAAGAGCAAGATCTGAACCAACTACAAATGATTATCAGGTTAGATTAGACTTTGCAGAAAGTATGAAAAAATTAACACCTAGTAAAAATGCGATGATTGTTGAATGTATACAAAAAACATGCCCTATAGCAATTGTTAACTTATCAGAAGGTAGATTACAGATTAAAGTTAATGCTTTAGATCAGGATACGTTTAATAATGTTTTACGGTAAGAGCTATTTAGAATATCAAGTATAGCTTTAGGAGAGAGTTTGGAAACATATAAGAAATATAAGGATGGATAAAAGATAGATATGGTATATATAATAATAGGAAATATTAGGAGAATTTTGTTAGGGTGGAATTGGGATGATGAAGGAAAATTTGGTTGGGATTGTGACGGAAAATGATGAAAAGAAAGGTTTTTTTTATTGAGATTGGAGAGATGGTTTATAAGAGGAGAATAAAGCGTTAGTTGCTGATGAGGAATTAGAATTTTATGTTTGTAAAATTTTTGACTTTTAGTACAGTTTTATTGAAAAAATGACAAATTAAGAGTTTTTTTCTAATTGAGTTTATTTTTGCTATGGATACTATTAATTATTTATATAGAAATTTGTAAAAGTAAGATTATATAGTAATACTAAATTACTTTATTTTCCTTTAAGTCTTTTATTTTTTACAATCTCAATACTTTAATGATTTTCTTATAAACTTATATCGATATTATGTCTCATCTTTAGAATTTTCATTTCCCTCAATCTCTTCAATACTAATTTTAATACCTATCGCCTCTAAACATTTCTTTTTATCATCAATAGCCAACCTTAAATACAGAATTTATCATCAAATACTAAAATTTATATTAATACTTATACATTTCATCCAATAATCTCAAGGAAAAATTTCCTCTTCAAGGATCTTAAAAGTGTCAAATCCATAATAAAATTTAAACCCAAAATACACACCCCCATCTTCTTAGAACTTGTCAAACTTACTCTATTACAAAGCTTTTTCTATCAATACTCCATACTGAAAATCCTTTTTTTCTTTCATCATCATACTTTTTCATATATCCCATATCATATAAAAATTACACCCTTCATCGTAAGACAAAATTCCAATAAAAAAAAATCATCCCGAATCCACTTCACCACCTCCAACATCTTCCCACTCTTTAAACCGACAAAATTTCTAACCCAAATCCAAAACCCATCTAAACTGCTGAAAATCGATTGCTAAATAAAATTAAAAAATGGGACAAGATGAATCAACTTTAAGCTATACACAGCGGCCTCAAAGTATGAGGCCAACAAACAAACCAAAAAAGCCAGATGCCTTAAAAGAAGATACAAAAAGTCTTATAATTAGTTCTCACTCATATAGTTTTCCATTAATAATACCTGATGATACTTTAACATGTGGTTGGCTACTCTCTGAATCTATTCGTATAATAGCTGATATAAATTCTGAATTGGCACAACAAGTTGTAGCTTTAAGCAGTGGGAAATCAGAAGGACTTGATTGTTGGCTTTTACTTTATGAGAGGACTTTAGTGGCTTTTAAAAACAATGATAAGATTATACCGATTTTTGCTGAGAAAGTACCAGAAAGAATGAGTTTAGCACATTTTACTTTGTTGAAGGTTATTGGAAAAGGGGGATTTTCTTATGTTACAGCTGCGAGGAAAAAAGATACTGGGCAGCTGTTTGCTATTAAGACTATGAGTAAAGCTTTTGTTTTAGGGGAAGGGAAGACTGAACAGATTATGATAGAAAAAGAGATTTTAATGAAGATGAAACACCCGTTTATTGTCTCGATGTATTGGGCATTTCAAAGCGTATCTAAGCTGTATTTGGTATTAGAATTGTGTCCAGGAGGTGAGTTGTTTTATCATTTGCATAATATCGGAAGATTTACTGAAGAGCAGGCGAAATTCTATTTCTCCGAAGTGATGCTAGCTTTAGAATACCTTCATAATATGCGAATAATCTACAGAGACCTTAAACCTGAGAATATTCTCTTAGATATCGATGGGCATATCCGAGTTACCGATTTTGGTTTATCAAAGCAAAACATAAGCCTTCGTGGTCGTAGTTACAGTATATGTGGTTCTCCAGAATACATGGCCCCAGAAATGCTTTTAAGTGGTGAGCATGGTCCTTCAGTAGATTTTTATACTCTTGGGGCTCTTTTATATGAAATGCTCACTGGTTTACCTCCATATTACGATAAAAGTCGTTCAAAAATGCAATGGAAAATAATAAACGAGGATTTAGAAATCCCAAACTATATATCAAAAGCTGGAAAAGATTTATTATCAGGACTTCTACAGAAAAAACCTGAAAATCGTCTTGGTTTTAATGGGATTGAGGAAATAAAAAGTACTGAGTTTTGTCGGAAAATCAATTGGGAAGCATTTTATACTAAAAAAGTTAAACCACCTTTAAGACCTCATATACGAGCATCAAATTTCGACCCTGAATATAAAGATATGAAGATTGATAATGAGTATTTTACTGAACCGGTTTATTCAGATGTAGGTTTTGAAGGATTTGAATATGATTATAAGATAGAAGGAGAAGAAATCAAGATTCAAAATGATATGAGCAATTATTCTAGTGTTATAAATACGACAACTGTGTCGCTAAATAATAGTAGGCTTAAGAACACTGAGGATTCTAGGGAAAAAAGCGAGGTTTGGAGCACGGAAATATCGAGAAATGATGAACAGCTATTGAGATCAAAGACTAAAAATAAATCTTAATTACAAGTAATATAAATATAACTTTCATTGGAAATTTAGTTTTTTGGGGTTGGAAAATAGGTAGTTTTTATATGAAAAAGATGCTAGGTGTTAGTTTAATAGGTAAAATATAGGTTTTTAGGTTGAAAAACAGAAGATTTTTATGTGAAAAAAATGCTGAATGTTAGTTAAAGTGCAAATATTGTTTTGAAGTTTAAAATAGAGATTTTGTATAAAATAAAGAATTTTTATATAAGAAAATTATGTAAGTGTATTTTTAACAGTAAATATGTGGTTAAAGTCAGAAAATCGCTGAGAATTTTTCAAGCAAAACCTGAACTTCTTTGCTTTGTCTTTCTTCTAATGTGAGTATCGATACAATATCCTCATAATCCGCATTCGTTATAAGACACCCTGCTTCAACCATACGTTTCCACAACTCTAACACAATAAGCTCACTTTCTTTAGGCTCATACCTCCTTCTTTTATACTCATCTAATATCTCCAAATACACAAGCCCCTGTTCATATGTTTTAAATTGCACTTCTCTCTTACTCCGTTCCACCTGTTCTCTAAAACCATTAAATTTTTCTATCGAATGATGTTTATTCTTATNCCCTGTTCATATGTTTTAAATTGCACTTCTCTCTTACTCCGTTCCACCTGTTCTCTAAAACCATTAAATTTTTCTATCGAATGATGTTTATTCTTATACTTTTCCCTATCTTTTTGTATCAACTTTATTTTTTCCTTTATAGAAAACGGCCTATCTATAACAAGTTTATCCAAAATATCATTAAGTTTCCTATTTTCCACAGCTTTAGATATATAAAAAGTCTTTAAAGTTTCTCTAAGAGACTCTTGAGCTTCTGAAGATAAATTTAAACTTCTATCATTAGGTGTTGCACTATTAGTCCTTCTTTGAGATTTAGGGTTTTCATATAAACAAGGCATGGTAAAATACTGGTTCATTAAAGTTCTTAAATCGTTTTTCTTGCTAATTTTAACTAAATGCTTTTCTTTTATTTTATTTTTAGGTCCATTCATTAATAAACTCGTCCTCCTATTCCCTGAATATTTATCATCTTTACCTGATTTCATGAAATTTTTGCTATTAAGTGTATCTTTTAGTTTATCAATCTGTTCTGAAGCTTTATCGATTCTATAGAAAAGTTCATCTTTCCCTTTACGGACCATAAATTCATCACCTTTAGCTTCAAGGAACTCCTCAAAGCTTGGTAAAAATATAGGATCTTCAATACGCCCATTTATCAATGAAACATAAGGTTTAGGTTTCTCATCTTTAAGCTCTGTATGACGAACTCTTGAAGATTTTTCTATTTGAAAAGATGAATAAATTGTTGTCAAATCTTTAGATAATGGCGATGTATCAGTAAAAGACATATATTTTCCTATAGACCTTTTTCCTGCTCTACTAAGTTTAACTCTTTGATTAACTTCTTTAATTGATGATGATAGACGTCTTTTGACTGCATAGCTCGGATAATCAGGGATTGGGTTTTTTTTTGATTGTGGGATAATGGTTTTGTTTAATAAATTCCCTTTACGCTTATGTCCAGAAGCAGATTTTGCTTTGATTTTCATGAGAACTGAAAGGTTTTTGATTTCTTTATTTATTGCCATAAGTCGTTTACGGCCACGAGATCCGATTTTCCTTGGGATGATCATGCTACTTACTTGTTCAAGGCCTAGAGCTAAGGAAAAAGTTTTATCTAAAGTACTCTTTAGGTTATCAGCTAAATCCATGAAATTTTATTTTATGTATGCAAAATTGACGTTTATTGCAAAAATAGTGGATATGGAGAATGATAAGAGAGGATTATAAGGAATTATGAGAGATTTATGTTTGGTGATAGGTTTTTTTTATAATATGGAGGTTTGGGATATGAATAATTATAGTGAATTAGTTAGAAGGATATTTAAACATGAATTTTATGGTATTATTGGCACTTGGTTTGAAAATTATAATAAAACTTAGATTAAAGGAATGAAACTAGTGTTGGTAGTTGCTAGCAAAAAAGGCTTAAGAAATTCAAGTAAATCAAAAAAGAAGGAATTGAAATGGTTATGAGCATGAAAAATTTTATAAGTGACAGTCGTATTATAATGAAGCTTTTGGGGAATGCTACTAAGATAATTTATTATAGTGAAGTTCTTAAATATGCAAAGCTAATCATATTCGAACAAAGTTCTCATATTCTTAAACGCTGGCTCAAAGTTGAAGAAACTGACTACTATAAAATTTAACCTTTCAGTTTATAAAGAATTCTTCGAAGATAACCCATGTCAATAAATCAGTTCTGATTTCAACAACAAGAGAAATTTATTTAAGGAAAAAATTTGAGATATGAGAATGATATAAAAATAAAATTCCCTGAGATTAAAAAATCTAATGTATTAAGGATTTTATGAATAGGGATCATAAAGATATGATAAAATGAGTATCTGGGACGAATTCATTTAAAACTATGTATCAAGATGAATATTATATGAAGAATTAGAGCTTAACAGTTTTTATGAAAAAAGTTTATATTGGCACTTCGGTTAAGTTTTTACGTAAAATTTATCTGTTTAATTGCAATTAACAAATAATTCTAAGCATAAAAAATAGCTTGTCATATATTATTAACCCAAAAAAACCCTTAAAATTATTATTATATAAATCGAAAAAAATAAAATCTAAACCTTAAACTGCATCTAAAACCCAATTCTTCNTTCATATATTATTAACCCAAAAAACCCCTTAAAATCATTATTATATAAATCGAAAAAAATAAAATCTAAACCTTAAACTGCATCTAAAACCCAATTCTTCTATCCACTTTCATAAAACCTTTAAAATCTCAAAACTTATTATTTACCTAAAATTAAAAACTCAAATTTATCATTTTCTTTATCCTCATATTCCATAAATACCTAAGCAAAATCCTAAAATTATAATTCTTATAACATATTATTATGATTATTCCAAAGCTTAAGACACTGGGGGGAAGATCTCATTTACCATAAGCGCTAGCTGTGGATACGACTCCGAGTAGACATTTTCATTAAAAACAAAAATATTTCCAGCAGGGTTGATTATAAAAATCCTCTCTAAATCCACCCCAGCCGCACGATAAGCAATAGCATCTGTATCTCTATTCCCAAACCCAGCATAAAAAGGACAGTGTTCCAAAGGAAAAAGCCCTCCGATTTCATTAAGTGCAGCAGTTTTGAATTTCTGAGGGTTTTTCTCAATAACTTCTCTAAAAAAACTTTTAAACAACCTATCTGGAGATATAATAAGTGGACCATCAGGTAAAGCATAATCATCTTGTTTTAATGAAATCAAATATTCTCTTGTAAAATTTGCTTGACCAATTGCCCTTGATGATAAATATAAAAAATTATACCCATTTTCTGATATACTATGATAAAGTTTAGCAATACCTGGATGAGACCAATCTTTACCTACAATACTAAATAAATGTCCTAAAACATCAGATTTTGTTATAGTCCCATCAATATCTGAAATTATGATTCTACAGTTATGTTGCCATAAATAAATGTTTCCAAAGACTTCTTGTTTCCCTTGAAGTTCTGAGAAAACTGTATATATAACTTCATTTTTACCTGGTTTTAAACATAAGGATTTTAGTTGGTCTGAGGTTAGGGCAAGGTTTGAACTACGGTTTCGAACTTCAGGGGAAAAGTGAATACTTTGAGGACGTTGTTTGGTGAAATCAGAAGGTTCTTTGTTGTTTGATAAACTTTGTTTGAATACTATTAAAGATAAAATCATAGGTAGGGCTGCATCTTTTGTGTAGACTTTGTTCCCGAGTTTTATGAGGAGGTTCGGGTTGTTGATTATGGCCCAAGGGTTTTGGGAAAAGTCTTCAAATTTGACAAGGTTGTTAGAAAAAAGCTGCTCTTTGTTGGGTTCTTGATCCCAAAGTTCTGCGCATATTGACATTTCTACTGAAATCTCCTCATTTTCAGGCTCTTCAGTGTGTTTTTCTTCTTCAGATACCTGTTCCTCATCCCCAGCAAGGAGATCATCGCAAAAATCTCCTCTTTTTGGTTTTATCGGTTCAGGTCTACTTCTAAACACTTCTAAAGGATGTCTTGTTGGGCTTGAAGGAAACCCTTCATCAGTCAGATTTTCTCTTTCTAAATCCTGTCTTAAATCTGGTGAATAATTATCTATAATTGGACTATTTTCTGAGTTTATTATTTGATCACCCAATAAAGGACTTGGCTCATCAGATTTTGGGAAATATCCTTCACCTGATGTGCTAAGTTTCATATGAATAGGTGTTAAGACTCCGTTTATTGTTATTGTTATTGATTGGCTTTGGCTTTTAAGGACTTTTAGTTTTCCAAAACGAACACGAAAAGGGTTGCAGACCATACGCCCATCTTCTTGCTCTACAACAATTACATCTAAAGCTCCTGATAGGGTTGCACTGTTGAATTCAAGCATTGAGGATATGTGAGTAACTATTTTCCCTATTGCGTTCATTGATATTTATTAATAAAACATTATGAAAGTTGAAGATAATTTTTTTTTTTATGTTGGGATGAGATTTTTGGGGTAGAGTTTGTGAGTGGGGTGTTAGGGTGTTAGAATTTTTTTTTTTTGAATAGTTTAAAATTTAACAACTTAACTATATAATATCACTTTTACTAATAAAAACTATAGAAATACTACCNCTGAAGATAATTTTTTTTTTTATGTTGGGATGAGATTTTTGGGGTAGAGTTTGTGAGTGGGGTGTTAGGGTGTTAGATTTTTTTTTTTTGAATAGGTTAAAATTTAACAACTTAACTATATAATATCACTTTTACTAATAAAAACTATAGAAATACTACCACAAATTAATAATCTAAAAATATTTAATAATCAGTTCGGCTGACTGCTCATAGTCCTACTTTTCAGCGAGGCTCTATGCTTTGTTGTTGAAGACCTTTTTGGTGGTGTGGGCAGATTATAAAACGTCCCAATCATACTATTACTTTTATCCTCTACTGTTTTAATCATACGGTTTTCCAGTACCTGTATTTTCCTATCAATCAACGACATTTTGAAATCCATATTTTCCTTATGTAAAACCGCATCAAAAGTACTCATTCTAACCTGTAATGCTTGAAAAGACTTACTTAAATCAGTAAGGTCTGCTTTAATTTTCATAGCAAAATCATAATAATCCTTAATAGCCCTTCCATCAGCTTTTGTACTAAGCCCTTCTTTCAAAAACCTTAAATCCTGATTAACAGACTTGCTTTCTTCATCATGTTTCTATATTTCCCTCACATTTTTTATAGTATCCGTATGTATTTTTACTATACTTTTTATATCCTGAAACATAACCCTTAAATCTGATTTCAAAGCTAAATCCTCAATATCTCGTATTCTCCCAGCATCTGCTTTAGTTATTTTTAAATCTTCAACCCTGTATAAAACTTACTCCAAAGATAAACTTTTAACAATTTCTGTGTTTTCAGCACATGTTTCATTGTTTTTTTGCGTGTTTTTTATAACAGTTGACAGGCCGATACGGCCTGTAATCCTAGTCCATCGGGAAAAAGTTTTTAAAACTGATATTTTGTGTTTGTTTCGCTGAAGAAGATTAAGTTTTGATAAGCCTATTTTGTAATTTTTTGCCTCAGTTTTCCATATGTGGAAGATTTTTTTTAGTCTGTTAATTTTAAACATTTTGATAAGATGAGTGTATACGTAGTTCATGTTTCTTTTAGAGTATTTCACAGCAATTTGATGTCTTTCATGGCTGATTTTCATACAATCATGCGCTTTGTCTATAAGTAAATGTAAGGTTTCTTGCTCTTTTTCAGCTGATTTCTTGAACTCTTCTATGTTTTTCTCTACAGATACAGCAAAGCTTGACATTATGTTTTGGATTATACAAGAATTAACCCCAGTCTGGCCTTGTTTTATAGAGAAGTTTTCAAGGACTTCCATAAAAGTTGGCCTTTGTTTTTCCCAGTCTGGCCTTGTTTTATAGAGAAGTTTTCAAGGACTTCCATAAAAGTTGGCCTTTGTTTTAGTTCTTCTTTGATTTCAACTTGAAATAAATCTTGTTTTCTGTTTAAATCAACTAGGGTTTTGTTTAGAGAAAAAAGAATTTTCCTTATCCCTTCTAAACTCAAATCTTGACATTCTGGGATTTGTAGTGACATGGTTATTTTTGTATATGTTTTTAAATGGATTAGAAGATGAAAAAAAATTGAGTTTTTTTGGATNGATTTGTAGTGACATGGTTATTTTTGTATATGTTTTTAAATGGATTAGAAGATGAAAAAAAATTGAGTTTTTTTGGATTGGGGCGATAATGGGTTATTGAAATTTATAAAAATTTTTTTGGGTTTGGTTTTAGGATTACATTTGAATAATAGGAAATATAGGCTTTGTTTAGTGGAATTTGACAAAGATTGGAAGGATTACATTAATTTTGAAGAATGTAAAGAATTTTATAAGCAGTGCATTGTNTTGGGGCGATAATGGGTTATTGAAATTTATAAAAATTTTTTTGGGTTTGGTTTTAGGATTACATAGGAAATATAGGCTTTGCTTAGTGGAATTTGACAAAGATTGGAAGGATTACATTAATTTTGAAGAATGTAAAGAATTTTATAAGCAGTGCATTGTTGCATATGATATAACCAAAGATTAAACTGAACTTTTTTTTAGAGATTCTGATTTTATTAAAGATAAATATTTGTATTTTATATAACTTTTTAACCTTAGATGCATTCTAAACTAAAATTCTATAAACTCTCAAATTAATCAAAACACCTCAATTCATCATAAAAAAACTTATAAAAAATCTTAACATCCAAATCCCAACAAATCTAACACCCATAAACAATCAAAAACATCATAAGCAGGATATTAACTATTAAGTGACACTACAACAATAGTAATATCATCATGATAACTTCTCTTTTTCCCAAAAGGTAGCCCATCAAGTTCAACTCTTTTCATATTATTATCATACGCCGCATGGTCCAACGCAGCTTCCAAGAGTAAATCCGCAGCTTTCTGAGGACTTTCAGCATTATACACAATCTCTGCAGCTTGTTGTTCACTAAGTTCATCCCACAATCCATCTGTTGCTAATATCAAAAACTTATCTCCACTTTCAATATTCCTAACTTGTACATCTGGTTTATGTGTTATATATGGTCCAGTAAAATTCTCAATATGTGACCTTTTAAATCCAAAAACATAAGAAAGTTTATCAGGGTTGTTAAATTCTTGATGTTTCAAATGAAAATCCCCAAAAGCTCTAGTTGGCATAAGTCTTCCTTTAACATAACAAGCTTTAGCACTTCTACATCTAACAATATCATCTTCATTAGGATGTTCTTTAGCAAGTTTTTGTTGTTCAACTTTAAGATTAGATGAGTGTATTTGACATATATTAATACCTTGAATATCTCCATTTTTATTGGTTACAAGGACAGCTTGACAATCTCCAGCATTAGCAACGACAAAATATTTATCGAGAATTAAAGCGACTGTAGCACATGAACCAACTGAAGCTACAGAACTAAATCCAAGTTTGTATGAACCACGAACAAGATCTATTAATTCACTTTCTAGTTGATCAAAAGCTGAATTGAGGACTTGATCCCAATTGGTGTTAGTTTTACTTAAGACTTCTATACGATCTTTTATGTTTTTGTGAAGATATTCTGAGATTTGCCAGCCACCATGGCCATCAAAAACTGCGGCAAGTTTAACTTGACCTAAGCTGTCTATAACAAAACGGTCTTCTATTGGTAGATTTGCAGGGTGTGAAACACGTCCGGAATCTTTGGGTGCTAAAAACACGGAAGAAGTTGTAAAAAATCCAGCGCTGGCAGCAAGAAAAGCTCTTCTCCACATTTATTACAAACTATTCTATTTATCAACATATAGTATTTTTACTCTGATGTGCTATGAACTTTTGCAACCTTGGAGCATTTCTTGTTATATCTTCTAAGCTAATCTGCCTATGTTTACGTGTCCGTATCGGTGTTTCAGGTGCAAGTCCAAAAAAAAAATCACTATGCAAAGCTAAATCAGGGGTTAATCTTTCTCTAGGATCCCATTTCAAACATCCTTCAATAACTTCTATAGCGTCTTCATCAAGATTTTGTAAAACTTCTCTTAAAGGTCGGGTGTTAGGAATTCTTGTTTTCCCATATGAGTTTATTTTGCTTTTAGTCTCATTGTTTTCATTGAAAAAATATCCTCGACGGGGCGAAGCCCCGAGCATGTTCATAGGTGGTGGACCAAGAACTTCGATTATACAATTTAACTGATCAGCTTCAGAATCTCCGGCAAATAAAGGAAACCCTGTTAATAATTCAACAAGTAAACAGCCAAAACTCCACATATCAATAGAATTATTGTAACCTATACCAAGTATAACTTCTGGAGCTCTATAAAATCTTGATTGTAAATACGAGTAAATTTTCTTGTTATTAAAACATGCACTACCAAAATCTATGAGTTTTATAAGAAACTTTGATTGGTTAACTAATAATATATTTTCAGGTTTTATATCACAATGGATTATTTGGTTTCGATCTAAAAACTTTAAAGCATCAAGAACTTGAATTCCGATATCTTTAACGAAATTCCCGCCAAGGCTTTTGAAAGCATTTTTTTTTAAAAGGTCATAAAGACTAAGAGAATAAAGATCGAATATAAGACACTATATGGTAATTACTATATGTTTACGGAACTCAAAGTGTGAAATAAGCTGGATTATGTTGGATTTATGTGAACGGTCAATACTTTGGATATACTCGAGGATTTGGATTTCTGTACGGGCTTGGGATGAGATTTTTAGTTGGTTTTTAACGATTTTGATTGCTACGGTTTTCTTGTCGCAATGATCAAAAGCTTGGATTACTTCACCAAATGCCCCTTTGCCTACTGAACTGACGATTTCGTAACGGAATGCAATTTGGTCGTTTGGGAAGATTTTGTAATATCCTTGTTCGGTGTCAAAGTCTAAAGATTTTTTCTCAGTTGCTTTACTTATGAAGTATACTTTTGGGTAGTCTAAAACCTCTGCTTGCTCCCATGTTGATAAGGAGCTTGAATAGTGTTGGAGAACTTCTTCTGCAGATAATGGGAATTTGTCCTTTTCTTTTGCGGCTGGGTAGCGGGGGATTGCGTTGAGGGTCTTACCCAGGTCTTTCAGTTTGAACTTTGGAACTTTTGGAGGACTTCCTGATGGGGGCCTCTTTTGAGAATTAGTCCTTTGCTGGGATAGAGTATCAGAAGTTTTAAGGAAACGATCTGAGGATTCGTTGTTTTCATGTTTAGGTATAGATAATGGGCTTTCTTGATATTTATGTTGGTAGAGGCTGTTTAGGCTTTTCATATTCGAGCGCTTTCTTTCTAGGATCTCAAGAACAAGTTTTTTCCTCGTCTCTGGTATCGGAACTGGATGTGGGTTTGGCAGTTCTTCATAGGCTTTTTGTATAAATTGAGTAGATTTGTGCATTTAGTTATTTATTGTATTAGTAGAAGTTGGTTATGGATTTGTAATTAAGGGTTTTTATTAGAAATTTTAAAACTGAAATAGTTTGTTTAGATCTTTTCTCAGTATTTTTTAATAATGAGTGTTTTATATTTTTTCTATGAAACAATTTAGTTATGTGAGTAAAAAATAGCTGATAGGGTAATGAAGAAATATTTTTTGAGGATTTTAACTTTTTAATAAGAAAAATTTGCTGCTCTGAAGATAAAATGCTAGAGTGTAAGAATAATGTTTTTGTATTTAAGGAATAGTTTAAGATAATATGTGCGATTTTATAATCAGAAAATTTTAATATAGTTTTAATTATTTACTATGAATTTACTTGAGGGATTAAAAAGGATGATACTCTGTTTTATGTTTATTAAATATGCTATGAATCAGATGTTGATTTTTAGCATCCTATAGATAAATAAGTATTTTTGTAAAGAAAATTATTGCATAAACTAGTTCATTCTCCATAATCTGTAAATTTTACCAAAATCAAAATATAAAACAGCATATGCAGCTTTTGCCAATTAAATCAATATTTAGAAAACATGACATATATAAGAAACAAATATAATACTTAACTAAATAAATCTTGGACTAAACTAAATAAATATAAAATTGAATTAAATAAATCTACAATAACACAATACATTTTCCCATAATTCCTTCTATTTTAATTATAAAAACCAAATTTAAACACTCCCTATTTTCAACATCACAATTTACCCAATAATCTCATCAATCAAAACCTTTTCCTAATATTTTAAACTAAAAAAATATAAAATCTCAAACAAAAGCCATAAAAAACTCATCAAAACAAAAACTTAAACTCAAAACCATTTGTCAGGCAAAAAGATATCCCAATTTATTTTCTGATAATTTTTTAAAGCATAATAAGCTCAGGATGATTTTTTCAATCAGATTTTTTATACAAAGATATAAAAATGTCTACAAAAATGAAATATTAAATACATCAAAATTGCTTATAATTAGATATATCCTATATCTTATTTATATTAAATGGAGAAACATGTATAAATTCTTACTAATATATATAACTTATATATTTATATCTTCATTAATATCTTCAGATCTTTTTGTATCAATTTTCCTAAAAAAAACTTTGATATCTTAGTCTCATTAATAGATATTTAGATATCTTTTACTTCAATATAAAATATTAGAAGTATAAAATTACTTTTATTATATCTTAGGATGTTAAATGTATCATTATAAAGATTAGGACAATATTATGATATTATTTATATCTTAAAGGTTGCAAAAATAAGTATGTAAAATTATGATAGATGAAGATATTTTTTATATCCTGAAATTCTTTGTAGACAGTTTATAATAAATATAAGCTTTGCTATATGAAATATCTTTTAAATTGGTTTGATAAGAAAAAAATTATATTAGAAATACGAATTTGATGTGGAAAGAGTGAAAAAAATAAACTTTTTTTAGATGTGTGGAAGGAATTTGTAAATTGGAAGGTTTAAATTATGAAACTAGGTTTGATGAAGATTTTATACGAAAAGTTATGATTTTATAAGCAATTTGATCAGATAGGTTTTTGAATGGGTTCATATTATATAAATGAATGCAGGATTAGTTGTGAAGGGAGAGAATATGAACATTTTAAACGAAAATATTTTTTATGTTATAAGATAAGTTTTATCAAGAGATGAACTAGGTGATTGAAATACTTTATAAGTTTGAAATTACTTGGCAAGAAGCTAGAAAGACTTGGATTTTTGTAGTATAGTTTTTAAATATTAGCATGAAAGATTTAAAGTAGTTAAGATATATAAATGCGAATTAAGGGATTTTAGAAATCGATGCTAGTATTAAAATTATATAGTTTTATCGTTCAATTAGTGTCATTGAAAAGTTTGTATGAGTATGAATTTGTGATAGTTTTTCTAAAGCTTAATTAGATTTAATATAATAGGTAGAAATATTTAAGAAATTATTTGAACAGGATAATAAAATGAAGATTGAAATTACCTTTTCTTTGGAAGAAAAGCAAAAAAAAGAAATATATGACTAGATATATACATTTATTACAAATTCTATGTTATATAAACTTAGATATCATTTTTGTAAAACAGAAAAAGGTGACTGTATAAAATAATACAAAAATACGTCTGCTATTTAGCATAAAATTCAAAGCAGCTTTTTAATGATTTTCTAGTGCTAAGCAATGGTCAAAGCATACTTTTATAGCCGACTCGCATATAAACCGTAAATTATAACAATTTTTTCATAAGCATAAGTCAAACAATAAAACTCACTAAATTCTTTGGGACCCACTCATGAATATCTTCATTAAAACCCCAGCACCAATATTTTCTATTAATCTCCATAAAATTTTTCTAAAAAGCATCAAGACTCATTATCCAATCCACAAATTCCTTTGAAAACCTTACAAACTTAAACCCCACAAATCCAAAAGTTCCTAGTCACAAATTCATCAAAAACCGCACTTTTCCTTATTATCTTCCATCAAAACCCTTCAATTTTTCCAACTTATCCTCCAAAAATGACACAAAAAAAACCTCAACCTATAAAAAATTGTATTTATATTATTAAACCTTTTTCTTATCACCCTCTAACTTTTCCTTCTTGAGAAGGGACAATAAGCTTTATGTTATACACATTTTCTTCAGTCTGATACCTAAGCAGTAGTTTAGATTTCGTAATTTCAGTTTTATCAATAGGAATAGCTACCCCGTTTTTAATCATATTCTTACCTGAAGCACAACCCATATTATAATCAAATTATTATATATAATAAAATACAACTTATCTAATAGAACTAGTTCTTTTAGAGTTACTCATAAGTAAATCTCTGTTTTTTACATAGATTTTGATTATGGAATACAATTGAGGAAGAGCAATACTAAGTCCAATAGATTGTATTCAGCAGGTTCATATTCATAAGAAGTATCTGAGTCTACTGAAAAATTATCTTTTTAATAATCATCATTATTAAGATTTATAGGACTTTATGAGGTTTCAGAAGGGGCGATAAATGTATAAAGTTCAAGAAACTTAGGGATTTTTATAAGTTTTTTGATAATTTAAGGTCTTAATAAATAATAGGTTGTGAATCAACCATTTGATCCATACCAAGGTGCTAAGTTCTTGGATTTTAAGTCGAGATAACATTTTTTAGAATATTTAGTTATAAAAGTTTAAATTTATAGAAAAAAAAAACAGGATAAGGGTTATTTTGGTCTTCGGAATGATGGCCTTGCTTGTTGTACAGTTTTAAAGAAACCGTTTTTTGTAGGACTTTTTATCTGTTTGCTTGGGCTTTGGGTTCTTTTAAGTTTTTTGGCTTTGTATTTTTTCCAGACTCTCCAGATGATTTTTACGCTTTCTTTGTATACTTCATCGCGGATTGAATCGAAGTATCGGAGGTTTGCTTTTAAAATGGCCCGACCTTTGAGAACTGAAAAATGGATTCTGCTTCTATAGCCCCTATAATGTTTTTGTATGCATATAGCAGCTTTTTCTTTATAAGAATAGGTTTTTTTAGGGTTTAGGACTAGGATTTTGTATTTTTTCCAAGCTTTTTGTAGTTTTCTTGCAGCTATTTCTCTTAAAACCGTGATTCTAATTTTTTCTTTATATACACAATAATCTCTCCATGACAACTGGATTTTTGTCGCAGCATCATTCATTTTACCGTATAAAAATACATAATATGCTTTTTCCATGATTTCTTCAATGCTACTATCTTTAATATCAGTTTTTTTCACGTAAATTCCGAAATCTTCCCATAGTCTTTCAGCTGTTTTAGCTTTGAAGATTCTTTCTTTTTGTAGTAAATTTATTTGAATTTCTTTTGAGAGCCTTTTTTCGTATCTGGCTGGGCTAACTCTTGCTGAGGTTCTTAACGAGATTTGAGGAAATTGTATTGAAGGAATTAATGAAGGGTTTTTTCTAGCAGTTGGTGTTAGATGTGTGTATAAAGAAGTAAGATTTTGTGGAAGGTTTGTAGTAACATCTCTAGTTGAACGAGTGTATTGATGATGGATTAGCTGCGGGAGCATTTTTAACTTTACAACTTTACTGTATTTTCTACTATAAATGGATATTTCACCTCCATCAACATCTCCAATTGAGCAAGAAAAACAAAACGAAAATGATCTTAGGAAAATGGTTTTAGCTGAGTTTCTTATTTTCCTTATACTAGGGTTAACATCATTTTTATCCTTTATTTTCCTTCCAAGAAGAGTAAACATATACATGATTGGAGCAATAACATATGGAATTATACTTATAATTGGTGGAGGTTTAGGACTATATTCCAATTATAAGGTTATTATAAAATTAATTGGAATATCTCTTGGATTACTTGTAGCTATAGGATTATTAAATATATTAGCCGGTGGAGCTTATTGTGTTTTGTTTGCAAAAAATGTTATTAAAGGTATGCCTGATTGTGATGATAATTGTGATACTGATCGTTTTTGGTATGTTGCATATACAGGATATTATTTGTTTGAGATTATATTTTCAATATGTTTAGCTGTGTTTTCGGGTATTGCTTTTAGACATACTTTGATTTATTTTAACAAAGAGAAGGATAAACTTTAGGATGGAGTTTAAGTTATTATTGGATTTTAATAAGAGAATAAGTAGGATTTTGATGTTGATATGTAAATAAATATTGGATTTTGATATAATATATAATAAATTTTTTATCTTTTTAAATTATTCTGAGTTGACTATTGTTGCTAGGGCTTTTTTTGATTTTTCTCTACAATTTATCATAAAATTTAAAAATTATATACTTTTCATTATTATCTAGCTATATAATCTACTATAAAATACACATATATAATATACATATAATAATATTCTTATATACTCTAAACTATTTCCAACAAATTTCACCTTTTCATGCTTCCTTTGATTTTCTAATTTTTACCTAGTTTTATTTGTATTAATTTTCCAGATTTTAGACTTTAATGATTTATATTTCCCAAAATTCCCTTGTTTAATTAATTATTACTAACACCCTCTTCCGCTTACTCATGAGTTTTTAAGTCCTTTGGCTTTAAAAGCATTTTTTTCGTAATTCTAACAGTGCATGAGCCTTTTTTTTCCAGCTTTTTAGTTGATTTACCATGTACAGACAAACGCTTAGGTTTTTTGGTATTTGGAGAAAAGCTTTTGAAAATCTCATGTTTTTGGTCTCTTATTGGTTGTGGCATAAGAATTTTTTTAACAGAAACACTTCTTCCTACTGTTTTTTGATGAAGATTTGTTGTACTTGTAGATCTTTTATTTAGCACTGACTCCTTTTTGCCTTTTCCTGTACTGAATTGTCTTAAAGTGTTGGAATCATATGAAGGTATCCTAGGTATAGGGTTTTTTTCTTCTGATCTTTGTCGCTGTTTCTGAACTTTTAGGAGTCTTGAAAATAAGTCGTTATACTTAAAATGAACACCATATATATCTTCTACTTGGTCTTCAACTACTACCTTTTTGCTTCTTTGAGTTTCTTTTTTATGCATATTTCAATTCTTTTATAAGTTTTAAAAATATGCACGAATATGAAATGCTAATAATATAACAATACCTTTAAGTATCAAAATTATTATAAAAATTGTGATTTATTTTTAAAAATCTTATCTATACGTTCTCCAAAAAAAAACAAATAAATTTTAACTATTTTTCTGTATGAAAAACGATTTATTAGAGGAAAATCTAATTTTAAACTTCGATAATCACTAGTAAAAATTGATATGAAAGCATTAATAATTGATTAATAAAAGTTATTTATTATCATAAACTTTATACTAGTAAATTTTATTTTTACAATCACAAATTTCAAAGTATTGTGAAAATTTGAAAGAAAAAAAATGTTTTTTTTACCGGATAGATGATTAAAGATTATTTTTTAGATTAGATTTTTAGAGTTGAATAATCATTGAGGTATAATATTTTATTATAACTTTAAAGGTAGTTTTTGCGTTAAAATTTAGAATTAAACTTGAAAAGAGAGTATTTTTATTTTTTAATCACTATGATGTTTGGACTTTATTATAATCATATTTTAAATAGTCTTATGCAATCTATAGTAGGATTAAGCTAAGAATTTTATACTTGCAAAAAAAATAGGATATTCAGTGAGCAAAATTTTTATAGACAGTTCTTATAAATGGATCAAAAAAAGGCTATTTTTCCGAAATCTTTCAATCTTCAAGATAAAAATACCTTAAATCCAATATCTGAGCTCGACTCCGTATCAAATATATTAAAAGAAGTTCATTCTCCATCATTAAAGCCTTTCAATAAAATATCAATTCCAAGTAAATCTTACGACCCGAACATATTAGAATGTCTATCTGAAGAAACAAAAGCATTACCCCTAACATCAAATCTAAGACAAATAGAAAAACCTAAAATTAATCAGCCAATCACTGAAAACCTTGAAATAATTTTTGGTGAAATAAATCAAGAATTAAAATGCACAAAGCCCCCTATAATAATAAACAAATGGGATTATAAAGAATTAGTGAACATAAAAAATGATAAGTCTGAAAGTTTATCCCTATCAAATTTCAAAGGTGAAAAAGCTCAAGAAAGCAAGAAAATTCAAATCCCCAGTAATCCTTATAGATTTAATAACCCTGACGAAGTTCCTAGATTGGAGAATAATACTGGAACATTTAAAAGAGGTAAAATATCTAAAGGTAGATATCAACAATCCTTTTATTCACAAGAAATCAGTCGCATTGATCCTATGCCTAATACTATTTTTAAAAAAACTAATAATACTAATCAAGGGACATCTGAAACTTGGAATGTATTAAAAGAAGAACCGAAAACTGTAATTGAAGAATTCAACCTAAAGACCTTCCGAACGCAAAAATGCCAGATTGGAGAAAAGTGCAAAGGGTGTACAAAATATCACTACGAAGGAGAAAAACGAAGAGATATAGAAAAATTTCAATACTCGACAACCTTATGTCATAATGCTCCGAATTGCAAAATACAAGAACGATGTGGTAGAGCTCACAATTTCACTGAAATTTACTACCATCCTCAAGTTTTCAGATCCGCACAATGCCCTTGGTCTTTAAAATATAAAAAGTGCTTTTTTGGTAGTCTCTGCAATTTTATCCATTTGGTTGCACATATTTTTTTATATGAAAAATCATCTGGTTGAGAATAAAAATGATGAAAGTAGGGTTAGAGTTAAATGCAAAAGCTGTAATAAAGACGATGTGAATATGGTTAGGGTAAAATGTGGCCATGCTTGTTGTGTAAATTGTGCTAGGGGTAATGAGTGTAGAAGATGTAAATTAGTTAGTGAAACTATAAAACTTGAGATTAACTAAAGATTTTTTATTTAAAGATTGATATTATGTTAGGATGTAGAGAGTATTTATGGTAGTAAAGTATTTATGTTGTGTATATGAAGATATTTTAAATAGAGTTTTTTGTAAATGGAGATGAAGTTTTTTACGTTAGGTTGTATTTTTGTGATAAATTCCACGCAATCATCCCAAACTAATGCTAAGTACTAATAAACTAAAACAATACACCAATTTCATTTCCATAATCTCCTAACAAGCACATTTCCTCCTTCATAAATTTTTTAACTACTAATTTTATTTAAAAATTTAAGTTTTCAAAGATCTCCTCCAGCATCATAACACCCAACAGAAAACATAACAAATATCTCAACCTTATAAAAACAAAAACACATTCACAGGATCTTATCATTTATCATCAAGTTACGCACCTGTTCCATAAAGTTCATAAAATTCAAAATCCCATATTTTATATGACAGGACAGATAAAAAAGCCAATCCAAGGACTTATAGACTTACAACAAGTTGAANTTAAATATATTATATGACAGGACAGATAAAAAAGCCAATCCAAGGACTTATAGACTTACAACAAGTTGAAGAAGTAGTAAAGAGGCCAAACAATGATATCAAAATCCGAACATACAGCAAAGGTAAATTCCTAGGCAAAGGGGGTTTCGCAAGTGTCTTTGAGTTTACAAGCCTAGACACCAAACAAGTTTTTGCAAGCAAAATAATCAATAAATTATCCTTAACCAAGCCAAGACTCCATCAAAAGCTTAAAAGCGAAATCAAAATCCATCGTTCCCTTATCCACCCACACATTGTGAAATTTGAGCACTTTTTCGAAGATAGCGAAAACTTTTATATCCTCCTTGAACTCTGTACAAATCAATCTTTAAGCGAATTGTTACGTCGACGTAAACGTTTGACTGAAATTGAAGCTAAATGTTATCTTAATCAACTTATTTCAGCATTAAAATATCTTCACAATAACAAGATAATACATAGGGATATCAAGTTAGGGAATATATTTTTAAATGAGAAACTTGAATTAAAACTTGGAGATTTTGGTTTAGCAAGTAAATTAGAATTTGAAGGAGAACGTAAAAGGACTATATGTGGTACACCTAATTATATAGCCCCAGAGATACTTGAAGGGAATAATGGTCATAGTTATGAGGTGGATGTATGGAGTTTTGGTGTTTTGGCTTATACTTTATTGGTAGGAAAGGCTCCTTTTGAAACAAATAATATAAAGGAAACTTATAAAAGGATTAAAATGAATGCATATGGCTTTCCTGAGTATGCAGAATTGTCTAAAGATGCTAAGGATATGATTATGCAGATTTTAGTTTTAGATCCTAATATGAGACCAGGACTTGAAGAAATTCAAGGTTTTATGTTTTTTACTAGGAATGCAATACCAAAATCTATGCCGTTAAGTTCTTTAGCTGTACCACCTTCTGCACATTTTATAAGCAATTTCAAGGTTTGTGATGAGAATAGGCCACAGACAACTAGGGCTAAATCTAAAGAAAATAAAGAGTTTTTGAATGAGACACAAAAAAATTGTGAGATTAGAGAGGTGGATAATGGAGAACGACTTGAAACTGTAATTAAAGAGAAGAGTCCGATAGAAAAAAATAGGAAAATCATGGCTGCTAGTTGTTATATAACAATGGAAAATGGACCTGATGTATGGGTTAAGAAATGGGTTGATTATTCGTCTAAGTATGGGGTTGGGTATGTACTTAGCAATTTGTGTGTAGGAGTTTTTTTCAACGACTCTTCAAAACTAATCAGTGACCCTTCAGGACAAACCTATAAATTTCAAGACAAAAACTCTTCAGAAGAAATCACATTTGTGATAGACTCATGTCCACAGGAATATAAAAGAAAAGTTAACCTAGTTGAGCATTTCAGAAAATACCTAAAAGTTGATAAGCATGAAAACCACTTTTTCTCACCATCAATCTATGTAAAGCAATTTATAAATACAAAACATGCATTTATATTTAGAATGAGTAACAAAGTAGTCCAGGTAAAATTCATGGACAAATCTGAATTGCTTTTAACAAATGCGACAAAACATGCTGTTTATATAAACAAAACTTTAAAAATCTCAGTCCATCCTTTGAGTAGTATTTTTGAAACTGCTACACAAGATTTAAGTAAAAGACTCAGATATACAAAAGAGCTACTGTCTAATGGGACGGTTGCTAATGAATAGTAAAACTATAAAGTAATGAAAAATTATAAAAAAATTTTTAATAAAATATTATGATTGAACACATTGCCATGATATGCACTACTTTGAGTTTGATGGCTAGTATGATACAGATTTCATTGCATTTCCTTAATTATAATAACCCCAAACTCCAATTGCATATATGCAGAATTATTGGTATGGTCCCAGTATAAGATAATTAGATTTTCGCGATACAGAGTTATTTGATTGTTTTGTACCCTGAAAAAAGCTTGGCGTTAAGTGCATTGAAAGATGGGTAAGAGATATGAAGGTATGAAGCTTACGTATTATATCTTTTTACTCAGTTGATTATAGAATATACAGGTGGGGAATATCATTTAATCTGCCTACTAATAACAAGGAAATCAATCAAAAGGTCTTGGCCTATGAACACTATGAAACCTATTCAGCTTGGGGAACAGTTTTATAGAAATGTCAAACAAGCAGTACTGCAGTTTGTATTTCTTCGCCCGATAATCTCAGTTCTAGCCTTAATATTAGCTGGCTGGAATCTTTATGAAGAAGGTGATTTCTCATATAAAAAAGGATATCTTTATTGTTCATTAGTTAGCAATGTTTCTGTAAGCATTTCCTTATACTATCTTGTTCTTTTATATACAGTTACAAAAGATACTTTAGACAAGTCGGTTTTTTATAAATTTATCTGTGTCAAAAGCTTGGTTTTCTTTTCTTTCTGGCAATCTTGTGCATTTGCCCTTCTAATAAAAACGGGGATATTCGGCGAAGAAAATGAAGCAGCTAGGAATTCGATTATATACCAGAATTTTCTCCTTTGTGTAGAACTAGTTATTATTGCTTATTACATATGGAAGTCATTTAATTTCAAAGAGTTCTTACAAAAAGATAAAAGAGAATATAGTGTGATTAAATCAGTAGGAGAAGTTCTAAATGTTAAGGATATACTTGATGATGCACGAGATACTTTTTCTGGAGTTGATGAAGAACTAAGTTATTCAGGATACACCTGGGAAAATTAAATAACCTTAAAACTTAGTTCTAATAACACCAAAAAACATAAAAACTCTATCAAAATTGATCAAATCACATAACCCATCAAAATTTATCTTACAAACTACCACAACTTTTCTTCAAATACCAAAAACATACACTTTCGCCTCACCTTTTCTCAATCATTCATCCAATCCTTATTAAAACTTTTCCTATAAACCTTTATCCCATAAAAATTTCTTTAAAATTCTAATCATCTGACAATTCTCTTACAAAAAAAAACCCCCAGCCAAAAAGAAAGCTTAAGACCATTTAAAATACTGCATAAATGTCTTCATCAGAGCTTCAATTTGAATATAATAATAATATGGAAACTCTAGTTTATCAGGCAAAGTTGGCCGAACAAGCAGAAAGGTATGAAGACATGGTAAGGATAATGAAAGAAGTAGTCCACCACGCTTCAGAACTCAGTGTTGACCAAAGAAACCTCTTAAGCGTGGGTTACAAGAACGTAGTTGGTGTTCGAAGGACCGCCTGGCGAACAATCAGTGCTCTAGAAACCAAAGAAGAAAGCCGAAAAAACCTTAAAAGAGCAGAACTGGCAAGAAGCTTCCGATTGAAAATTGAAGAAGAACTCAACAACCGATGTCAAGAAGTCTTAGATTTGATATCAAGTATCTTAGCAAATAAAAAGAATAATACCGAATCAAGAGTGTTTTTCTTAAAAATGCAAGGAGACTATTATAGGTATATGGCTGAATATCAAAGTGTTGGGGCAAATAAAACGAAATATGGAACTGCAGCTGTTGATAATGCACAAAGAGTATATCAGCAAGCATTAGAACTTGCAAGTGCTGATATGCCTCCAACTCATCCTATACGACTTGGTCTTGCACTTAATTATTCAGTGTTTTTTTATGAAGTTAAAGAACAACCTACTGAAGCTTGTACGATGGCTAGGACTGCTTTTGATCAAGCTATAGCGGAATTAGATAATTTAGATGAGGAACAGTATAAAGATTCGACAACGATTATGCAACTTATTAGAGATAATTTGACACTTTGGACTTCGGAAATGCAAGATGCACCTAAAGATGGTACTGCGGTTGAAGACTTATAGTTTTATAAGATAAGAAGTAGATTTAGGATAAGTTTGAGAGAAGTTCGCTTTTTGAAGGGTTTTTGGTATGATATTTTTTGGAGGTTTTTTTGCTTTTTAGATGAGATGGGGTGATGGAAAGGAAGATGTATTTTGGATGATGTTTATAAATGTTAAGCTTGTGTGCAGCTTTTTTGTAGATGAAAAATATTTTTAAGGATTTTTCTTGTGCTTTATTTGATTATCGTTTAGTTTTTGCTGGATATTATGGCTTAAAAGATAAGTGACAACAGAGAAAAAAGAATTTAAATGGTGTATTGAATTTTTTCAGGTTTTCTAATAACAGCCTTGGCGACTTCCTCTATAAGGTATGTTGGGCCAATAGTTTTAAAATCTAAAATGTTTGTTTTACCGTATTCCTAAGGAGATTTTTAAGTTGTTTATGCTCTAGGATATTACAATATTTATTTAAAGGTCTATAGGTATATATTCTTACATCTACCTCTTTCACAAAACTCTATGAAAAGTTCAATACTAATTTTCTCTGATAATTTCTTCGTTCAAGCAAGTTTATTTCTTTGTCCGCTTTTCATTTTTGTTCATGTTTATTATATAATTTTCTTACTGCTTAAGTAATGATTATTTACATTGATATATTCATTACTAATATTTTTACATATAATTCTAATATCAAAGGCGAAATTATAGAGTTAATAATTTATATAGTTAGAAAATATTATCGTCAAACATCAGAATTATTTTACTTAGATATAAAGATAGTTTTGATATATAAAGGATTATACAAAAAACCCTACTCACAATCAATTTTTCACAGTAATTATTATTAGAAAGTAAAAGATTTTTGACTAATAAACGAGCAGTTCGATTCTCCTTTTAAATTCATTATAATCTTATTCCTAACATTCTCATTCAGCCCATACACAAGCGCATTAATCAACCCCCTAAGATTATAAAACGCCAAAGAAAAGCAATAAAACCACAGTGGCTCATCATAAAACTGCAGCACCCTATACAAAGTCATAGGAGTAAAGCACAAAATCATAACCAAAGGGTAAAACATAAGTTTTTTAATCAATTTCCTTTTAATCTCTCTAAGTTCATTATTAAAAGATGCAGATTTATATATTTCTCTTGCTATAATCGAATACAAAACACTTATAACTGTAATAACAATCCAAGCAGGTATAAAAAAAAACCCAAACCTAAAATATTCCCCTATACCATCATCTAAAATCCAACAATTTCCACCAATTAACCCGTATTTATCAAAAAATAGTATGCAAATACTTGTTAACAAAGAAAACATCGTAACTAAAGCTAAGAATTTTTTTTCAAGTTTTTCAGGATCAGCTGTAAAATCTAATGCTTGAATATAGACTATTATTGATATACAACCTGTCCATAAAATGCTACAAAGGCCAAAGAATTGATTTGTTAAAGCTTGTATCGTACAAAGATATGGGCTGATGATTGGAGCTGGGATTGTTAGAAAAAAAGCTTCTAAACCGTCGAAGAGGCTTAGAAAGAGAATGATTCGGAAAGCGAAACATTTTAGATCAGGGAATTTAAAATAAATCGCTATAATAAAACTACACCCCAGCACACTTAATAAAGCTGATATAGCTAGGGTTAGGTATAGTTCAAAAAACACCTGCATTAATTATTATATTTTCTCCAGTTCTTATGATTTAGCAAGTTTTTATGGGGTTTAGAGATGGTTTTAGTAGGTTTTATTGATGGAGGCTTGTTGTGATAGATTTTAAATATAGATTTATTGTGTGTGTTTTGGATTTAAGATTTTAAAATTATGTGTGGAGATTATTTATAGGGTTTAAGAGTTGGATATTGGGATCTTAGGAGCTTGGGAGTTTGAGATTTTTAGAAAAGGTTTGGGTATTTGTACTGATAATCAAATTTAGATAGTTTGTGCAAGTTTATTTGGATAATGGTTTAAAATTAGGGAATTTAGGTTTAGATAGAAAATGTTTTATTGGTATAAGTAAGTTTATATCGATATGTGGGGCTTAAGTTTGGGGATTATAGTGTATATGATAGATTCCCTACTTTTGAAATGATTTAAGAATTTATTAATCTTTAATAAAGTGTGTTTTAATTTCATATATATAAGTTTTATTTACTTTTTTTAGAGTCTCTGATACTTTTGAAAAAAATAATCCATAATCATTGATTAATTATGATATATTTTAAAGATATAAACTTTATCTACTTTACTTTATAAGCTAAACAGAAAATTTCTAATAAAATATAATTAGTGTAATACTAATTCTATATCTTCTTTAAGCTAATAAAACAGCAAAACAAAACTCTTCCAATATAATAAAATCCAAAAGAATCTATAAATAATAGTAATAAATAAAAGAGAGGCTTTTATCAACAACTCAGTATACTTAATAAACTCTTTTAACTACCCTAAAATGATAAAACTAATAAAAAACTAATATTTTCATTGTAGAAAAAGCCAAAATTTTCTCAAACATTTAGAATACCAGAACAAATTATGACAAAAATTTCGCATATAATAATGGGTTCGCTATGTTCAACATGTGATGCCGAAAAGGAAAATGAAGTCCAAATAATTAAAGCTATATACGTCCCAGAGTCATTAAAGCCTCAAGGTTTTCCTCTATCAGAGTCAATCAGTGATTCAGAATCCGAAGAAGCTTTAGCAACTCTAGCTTTACCATCACCGAGTGAGCATACATCAATACGTCCAAGTCCTCATTCAGATTATAAGCATGAAGATGATCATTGGAATATATCAACTCTTGAGAATACCCCATGCTGCAAAACAGAATATCTTTCTCCTCCTTGCTATTCCTAATTTCCTAAAGAGATAATTAAAGAAAATAACTGATTATATAAATTAGATTGAATTTTTTATATAAAGAATATTTATATGTTGAAATACTAAAAAGAATTTCATTAGAGTATTGGATTATCAGTTAAACAAATTGAACTGTTAAAGTTTTTAATATTAGGATAATATTCCATTTTTGTCTCTTGGTATATTATAGGATTTTAAATATGTCTTATTAGGATTAAATAGTTTATTTGTATGTTTAAATGGTTTTGATAATGTAAATGAATGATGTAGTAAGAGTTTTTTTTTTTCCGTTAAGATAAATGAAATATAAGATTATATTATTGTAGGTTTATGATTAAGTAAGGATTTTGATTATGCGTAAATTCATATTTTTTTAGAAGCAGAATAATTAAGATTTTTCTAGTTATTATGCATTAAGAATACTAGATTATCAAAATTTGAAAATGCGATATAATTCGATCCTATTAGAAATTATAGCCTCAATATTAAAGATTAGAGGTAATAAAAGCCAAGTATAATTTTCAATATAAACTCTTAGTATGTTAAAAATTTATCTCGACACAAGGTTTAAATTCTGAAGTTCTATAGACAAAAGATGAAAGTTTGTGTCACCTTATTACTTATCATCATTATAAAGAGAAGATGAAAGTTTATATCATCTTATCATTGATCAGTATCTTTAAAGAAAAAATTTTTACTGTTATATATAAAAAGTTAATTATTATTATTAGGCAACCTATATTCACACAGAATAAAGTACTTTTAAAATAAATCATAAAGTAAAGTGACTTAATTTTAGATGAAATTATATTTATTGCTTATCTTAGTGTTGCCTTTTAAAAATATTTTGAAAGCAGTGCATGCTAATTAGAAGTAAAAGTATTTCAATATTTGTTGTAAAGAAAATTTCTCATTAACTTCAAAAATAGCTGGAATATAAAAGTAAAGTAGAGAAAAATCATCAAATCGCTTTGAAATTATAATTAAAGAAAATGAAAGCTTTCATTTTGGAAAATGTAGAATCTGATATTATCACTTCAATAACTTAGTTCACTCAATATTTTTAAGTATGGTAGAGTGTGGATTTTATTTAACCTCTTCCAGGATTCATAATATCTAAGTTGACATAAATTTTCAGTTCTTGATATTGTAATTATTTTCTGCTATAGTATTTATTATAATATATATTTGGATTTTTAATTTATTTTATAACATATTCTTATAAAATAAAAGATGACCAATGCTTTAAAATCTTATAAAGCCTTTGAGGGTTTTAAGGCTTCTTTTCATGCTGGTTGTCTAGATAATTGCATAAATTTTTTTAGTATCTCGACCTATTAAAACCTAAGCATAAACCATCTATTAAAGTTCCATACAATAGAAAATTATATCAAGAATTACCTTAAGAAAATAGCTGCTTGTATTCAGCAGGATAACTATTTATATAAATTTTCATAATTTCACTAAAAATCTTCGGCATAAGTCTAGGGTCTCTTATTTCCAATTCAGCAACAGCAGTATAAAGGCCATCAATCAAACTCAAATCTTCAATTTTAGTTTCTATATTCCCTATAGCCGATTCTAATAAAGTCAAAAACGATGGTTCTTTAACTAGTTTATACGTTTCAGAGAACTCTTCATTAACAACAGCCAAATGATCTTCAGAAGGATTCAATTCCACACTTTTCAACGTTGAATTTGATGCTGAAGAGCAATTGCTTGAGTTTTTCCTATGATTAGCTTGACGTGCTTTTGAACTTTCAGAAGAATGTGAATGTCTATGTGTTGATTCTGGGATTTTCATAACAGTTTCTACTGGGGCTTGATTAGAATATGATCTATTATGTTCTTTTTTATTAATATTAGCAGAATCTAGAAGATCAGATAAGTAGTAAATTTTTTTAGCTGACTTTATAAATTTATGCTCAAGTAATGATTCTGCTGATGGGCGAAGGTTCATATCTTTTTGTAAACAGAGACTTGAGAAATCTCTAAAAGCTAAAGAGAAGGAGTTATCAAGAAAAGGAGGAGGGTCAGTTTGGATTTTAAATAAAGCATTTATAGGAGGAATATTATAATGTGGAGGATTTCCTGTAGCTAATTCTATTGATGTTATCCCAAGTGACCATATATCAGCTTTTGCATCGTAGTTGCTTTGAGATATTACCTCTGGAGCCATCCAATAAGGGGTTCCGACAAATGAATTACTCTTTGAAACTGACTCTGTGACTTTGGCTGCAACACCAAAGTCAGCAAGTTTGACTTGGCCATCCATTGAAAGTAAGATATTAGCCGCTTTCACATCACGATGAATTTTCTTAGCGCTGTGCAAATAATTAAGAGCTAGTAAGATTTCTCTTAATAAAATTGGGATATAGATTTCTGGAATTGGCCCTCGAAGTTTTATGATATCTTTTACTGAACCACCTGCTACATATTCCATAACTATATAAAGTTGAGAGTTACTAATGAAGGATTCGTAAAATTTTGTGATTCTTTGGTTCTGTGACTCTTTTAAGACTTGGATTTCTTGATTGATAATTTCTGGTACATTTTCATCCTAATTAGTTTTTACGTTGAGCTCAATAACTTTTATGGCAACTATTTCACCTGTTTCTTTAGCAAAAGCTTTAAAGACTTCTCCAAAACTTCCTTTGCCTATTTTTTCCAAAATTTCATATTGCATTAGCCGATCCATTGCTAAAATATAACTAGGCCAATTTATATAATAAACGATTTTATGAAAATTATTATAACTTTTTAATGTAAAAAGTTCTTAGGAATTACCTTTAACAACCAAATTATTGTTTTTGGATACTCTTTCTAAGCAAGCAACTTTATCATATTATCATATGAAAGCTCCGATTTTATTCCAAAGATTTTTAATTCTTCCAGGGTATATCTTAGTATTTTTGTTATTTTTATTCTAAAGGTCTTTCAATTATTCCAGGGTATCTCTTAGCATTCCTTTTCTTTTTTGCACTCCCAAGTATCGCCTACGATTTCTATTCCTATTTGCCTTACAATGATCCAACCTTTATGAATCTATTCTTAACCATGCTTCTCTCTCTTATTTCAATGGTTTCAATGAATATCTTTTACTACATTATTTATAAAGGAAAATATAAATACTTCGAATACTACAGAGTATCACAAACACCATGGCCATGGGAAATAGACAAAAATGAATTTACTAAAATACTTAAAAAAACTCTCATACTTGTAAGTTTTAATCAACTAGTTCTCGGACCTTTTATAGCATATGCAAGTTTAATGCTTTCTGGGGTTAATTTAAAGCTTTCTTATGAAGATTTTCCTTCAAGTTGGACAATCCTAGTTCATTTTGGGTTTTTTATTGTGGTTGAAGATTTCGGATTTTATTGGAGCCATAGATTTTTACATCATCCATTTATGTATAAAAGGTTTCATAAACAGCATCATGAATATGTTGTATCAATTGGTCTTGCAGGTGCATATTCTCATCCAGTAGAGTTTATTTTAAGTGGATTGATGCCAACTTCACTTGGGCCAGTTTTATTAGGTAAGCAATGTCATATTATTACCTTGTATTTATGGGTTATTATGAGAAATCTTGAATCTGTTGATGGACATTCAGGGTATGAATTACCTTGGAGTCCATTTAGATTACTTCCTTTTTCAGCAGGTGCAGAGTATCATGGTTATCATCACTCACATAATATTGGAAATTATGGTAGCCTTTTAACCCTATGGGATAGCTTATGTAGTACAAATACATCTTTTTTATCTTATATAAAAAAGCAATTTAAAGATAATTAACCAAAAAAAATCATAAAATTTAATCAATTTTTACTAGTCATCTTCAAAGTGAAATTATTATTATTTCAATACTTTTTTCATTATATAATAGAATCTTATTTTTATTTTAGATAGTAATTTTATATGTAATAAAAAGACTTGAATTACTAATTAAAAGAACTTACTATGAAAGGCTTGTACTGAGCATTATAAAAGTCTTCAGTGAGTTTAATGTTGATAGTTCCTCTATCTTTAGTTGAATGTCTTAGTTGTTCACCAGTGACTTCATCCATGAATCCTGCAGCCCAGAGTAGTCTATATTCTGCCCCATTTTCAAAATCCATATCATTAGCACAATCTTCAGTCTTCATAGCTCGTTCCCAAGTAATTTTAAGCCCATCTGCTGTAACATCTGTACGTGGGTTAATCAAATCAGAAGTTCCTCCAAGAGAAACATCAGGACGAGGTACTGTGTTCTTAGTTCCATAACAATCTTCAAGAGGTTGATTGAATTTAATGTTAATCAAGTCTGCGTAGTACATTCCTGATATGTCATCAGTGTATTTGAACCCTAAACCAACATATCCGTATTCATCATAAAGTACTTGTGGCACACGCAATTCGAAAGCAACTGAACCTGGGGTTGGGAATTTCCAAGAGAGCAGCATGTCTTTTGGTAGATACACAACACCTACGCTCAAAGCACAGCTTACCAAGCTAAGAATCAAAAGCAACTCCATTATATAATATCCGTTTTTTTCTTTTAGTATGTGATGCTGACTATATTTCATATTTTATTTAAAAGATAATATTTGATATATTTTGATTTTGTTAGTCTATGTGAATTTATGTATAATTTTGATGCTATTATATAGGAAGTATATATATTATTATACTTGAAATATATAATTATATAATTTAAATTTGTATATATTTATCTATTGCCAGTTTTTATTATTTGGTTAAAAAGTGAATAAAAAATATTCGATAATTGCTTATAAAGAATAAATGAAAAAGAGCATGAAATTTTATTAATTTCATTAAAATTTGTATTACCAGGCGATACTTTTAAGACACTTTAGTTATATTATTTTGCTACTTACACTAAAGTTATAACAGTTGTTATTCAAGTATTAATATTAATTAGGTATATTTTTATAATACTTAAAGGCGACTTGAATTATTTCTAAAGTTTCACTGTTAAAAGGAAAAGACTTAACACTATCCGAGGTATGACTATTCTTGCATTTATTATCTGATTTTTTTGATTCAAAATGTCCTCAATCCTATTTTATTATTTTTTTAGTTCTAATATTTCTTAACTCAAATCATAAAAGTCCCTTCTAAAATTCTCTTATTATCATTTCGATTTTTTGTATAGTTTTTCATCAAACAAAACTCATTTACAATTAAATTAAAATCACATCTAAAATCATGATTTTTAGAAATATTTTTTTTTAATTTTCTTATTATTTATACATGATATTCATAAATCCTAAGTAAAATGTTTATATCTACGATATTACCCAAGCAAGCAACTCCTCTACAAATTCCACAATTCTTTTCATTCTCTACAAAAAAAGTGCAAAATAATAAAATTATAAGCAAATATTAAGAACAATAAAATAATCATATGCATATTTTAAGTTAAAGTTGTTCCTTTTTACCTATAAATTTGCCATCCTTCCATATTCCTTGCTGTCTTATTATTCCATTTTTAGAAAAAATACCCTCACCTTCTTGCTTACCATCAAACCAATTCCCTTCATACTTTTTTCCATCAGGCCATTCAAAAACTCCAAATCCTTGCTTTTTCCCCATAACATACCCACCAGAATATTTTTTCCCATCATTCCATTTAAAACAACCTTGTCCATGTTGAATGTTTTCTTTCCATTCTCCTTCATACTCTTTATCAGGCCAAAGATACTTACCAAAGCCTTCAATATTATCTTGAACAAACATACCTTCATAACTACTTCCTTCTGGCCAAGTATAATTTCCTTTTCCTGATTTCAATCCATTATTGAAATACCCTTTATATACACTCCCATCAGACATAATTTCTTCCCCAAACCCATCGGGAAAGCTATTTACAAGTTCACCAACATAAGAATTCCCATTAGCATAATTTTTTTTACCTTTCCCAGTAAGTTGTCCCTCTATAAAATCTCCTTCAAAAACATCCCCTTCATGACTTATCATCCTCCCATACCCATAAAATTTCCCAGACTTCCACGCACCTTCATACATACTCCCATCTTCATAAAAAATGCTCCCTTTACCTGATGGGATTCCAAATTCATCAACTTCCCCTTGATAATAACTTCCATCTATAAGTTTACCTAGACTTTTAAACTCTTTACCAATAGGCTCACCAAAATCGAATTTACCATAAAAATTATGTTTTTCACGTGCTAATTCACTTAGAAAAACTGAAGGTAATTGAGTAAAGTCTACTTGGAAATCTATATGAGGAGCTTGGGTATCTGCTTCTTGAACTTCAAGTTCAGGTTGATCTGATTGCATTACTGGGTTGATTTCAATATGTTGAATCTGGTCGAAGTATTGCATTCTTATAAGATAACCTCTGAAAAGTGCTTGGATATTAGAAACCTGTATAAGATTTTCTTGGGGCATTTCTTTGTTTTCTTCTATGTTTATTGAAGCTTCGACTATATGAAGATGTGAGTTTATTGTGCTTAGTTCTTCTTGGTTTTCAGGCTGTTTTTTGATTTGTTCGGCTTCACTTATGATTTCAGATCCTGGCTCTGTCTTCTTGCATGCACTTAGACAATTTCCCATTTAAAAATAAATTTCTGATTAAAAGATTAGGATTTTATATAAGTATTAATTATAGATTTTACTTGGGAAAATTAAAAATTAGAAATTATTTAAGATTTAGATAAATTTTTGATGATGCTGAGGAATTTTTAGGGGAAAATTGTAGAGTTAAGAATTTTTAGCTTTTTATGAAGAGGAACATAATTTATATTAAAAAAATTATAAGATGTTTAAGAAAAACTTGGATCTGTAAGTAAATATTGTGTGTGATTCGCATAAACGATTTGTGAAAAAGCAATAAGTAAAAAGTCATAAATTTGAAGTCTTATAATGGATTATCTTAATAGTAATAATTATGATTTGTGTTGTAATAGTATAGATAATATTAGAAATTATAAAATGAATTCTAGGTGGTATATACCTCCTTTTAAGGGTGGTAAAGCCAAAGCATCCCAAGTTGTTAATAAACAAGAAATAAATGATGATACTTCCAACCAAGATGATCAATTAATCAACCTAAGCTCTAAATTGGACACTCCTGAAGAAACAGCTAGTAAGCAAGAAAAACAGCCGGAAATCGAAATACTTAAACAATCTATTTCCCGTCTTGAAAGAATTTTACATGAATTAGATGAAGAGCATGATAGTCAAATGATTTATCTACATCAAGAACAGAATCGTGTATCTGAAGAATTAGAAGCAATTAATCAAAAAAGAAACTCAAAAGTTGGATACAATGCATTTCAAGAAAAGGTAGAAACACAAAAAGAAGNACTCAAAAGTTGGATACAATGCATTTCAAGAAAAGGTAGAAACACAAAAAGAAGAAGTTCATAAGCTTAAAAAAGAAAATGATCTTATTCGCCAAGAACTTGACAATATCACTGAAAGGGAAGAAAATTTGTATTTTGACTTACAAGAAAAAAAGCGCAAATTAAAAGAAGTTAAAGAAGAATTACTTAAAAAAGATAAGGAAGTTCAGTTATATAATCAGGAGTATAAAAATGCTATTAAAGAACTTCAAGAAAAAATTGAAGACTTAAGCAAGATAAATAAGCTGGAAAAAGTAAAAAACACAATTGCTAAAGAGTATCTTCGAAAAATAACTAGGAAGAAAGAAGCTAAGGATGAGAAATTAGAAGATTATAAAATTGCAGCACTGAAAAGTGAATTTAGAATAGTTAAACTTCAAATACAAGATATTGATAAAGAGATCTCCGAAATTCCTGCTAGTTTGATAAATCATTCAAACTCAATTATTTCTCAAACTTATGATTATACAGATTCATATTATTAGACTACATAAAAACCTATATTAATTATTATATAAATGAATTCGTTGTAGGTCATGCCTTCCTTTTCATTCTTAGTGTTGGATTTTTGGCTAGTTTCTTCAAAGTTATTAAAATACAATATTTTTGTATAATCAATGTGCTATGGTTCTATTTGTATAAGTATTAGTTATGATTTTATTAATATCTGTTATATGGAGTGGGTAATATGAATCAGGAAATTGGCAGCTGTAAGATTTTTTTTTAATATTTACTATTAGGATTTATTTCACATATATCATAAGCTACTGGTTTATGAATGAATATGCAAGGAAAAGGCAGTTGTGATGATTATCATGTAATTTTAAGTAATAATCACCCAAAGGTTTAACTATATTCAGTATGCTAAAATATGTTTTATAAGCTTTTTTGAGGAATTTTACAGAGATTTTTATGAGCCTCTTCGTAAATATTAGTCCAAATAAAGCTATGTGATTTACAGTCCTTAATACTTCGTTTAAGTTTTTCCTTTCCCTTTATTGCTTAGATACACCTAATTTACAGTCAATATCGCTTTTAAAAATATCTAAGGTAATTTTTCAAGTACTTGCTAAGTTGTTTAGACTTTATATTTAAGTAACTACTCTTAAAATTCATTTATAGTTGTAAATTTTACCTTATCATAATTATGCTTGCCCTAATTTGAATAAATTTATCAGTGTTCAAAATATATAAAAATCACACCGTCACAATGATGAAATTCTCAGGATCCTTCATAAAATTGATATTTTTAAAATGATTTTCAATGCGGCTTACGTAAACGAAAAGTTCCACTTAAGATATTTAATATAATAAAATGTCAAGGGTTGTTCCTGACATCCATAAGCCAGCAGCAACAGAGAAAACTAAGCTTTTTGGTATTCCGTATACAAAAAAATTAAAGTTAAATAAAGAAAAACGCTCAGATTATGAAAAAACAAGCAACAAGTTTCTTAAAGCACTCAGTGTTCATAAAAGCGAAACTTTTAATTTTCAAAAGGATGAAAATGAAAACAATAACTGGCCAATTATCAGTCACATAGGATTACCAAAGCAGTTATTTGATTTATTAATGTCTTTTGCAATATTAGAATCAAATATTCTAAGTCCTTATTGGCTTGCTTTTGGACCTCCTTCAAACAAAGCTATGATTTATGATATAATAATGCAGATTTTATTTTTATTTGATTTTATATGCAATTTCATCACAAGTTATACAAGTGGAAGGAATAAAATAATTATTGACCCTAATAGGATATCAACAAAGTATATTCGCACATGGTTTATTTGCGATCTTTTAGCACTTATACCATTTCGACTTTTTGAATGGCCTTCAATTGAGTTTTTTTTCAGACTTTCTCGCATTTTGAAACTTGGAAGGTGTTTTAGGATTTTACAAACTTTGGAGAAACTGTTAATAAAATTATTCATCAGATTTTACCAGAATACTCATGTGACAAAAGTAGTCATTAATTCTATATTTAGTCTGATTAAAGTGCTTAGCATGATGTATTTTACAATATATTTTATAGCATGCTGCTTTATTAGGCTTTATAAACTAAATGAACCTAATTTTCAAGATAAAAACCTTCCAGGAGCTAGTAATGGAAAGATTATGCTTAGAACATCTTATTTTATTTCAACCACAGTTGTTGGTGTTGGATATGGAGATCTCCTTGCTTCAAATTCTTCTGAAATGATTGCAGTTATTTTTATAATACTAATTGGAGCTATGTATTATACTGTTCTTGCTGGTGCATTTAACAAAGTGATTTCTAATATAAATATATTATGGCCAAGTGATGAAAATATGAATCTTTTAGAACATTGGCTATATAAAGTTGAAAGTCGATATCGATTACTCCCATCAAATCTTTACAACCAAATAGTCAATCATTACCAATACTATTGGTTTAAAGATCGGCTTAAAGATATAGCTAAAGAATACTGGAAAGCAGAAAATTATAAAGAACTTATATCTGATCAAGATGGGCATTTTAGTAAACTAGATGATGATCTTAGAGAAGAAGTTCTTAATAGAATGTTCCAAGACATTTTCACCACTTTTCCAAATTTCTTCGGAAATGATTCTGGACTTAAGTATGAACTATCTTTTCACCTTCAACCTAGATTTTATCGTTTAGGTGAAGTTATTATCAATGAGCATGAAACTGTACAAGAAATACTTTTTGTACACAAAGGTCGTATATGCTTTGAACATAATTTTGATGGAGAAGTACATCAAATTTCATATAAAGCAAGTAGGATTATTATTGGAGATTATGAAGTTTTATTGAATAGAAAAACAATAGTAGCTTATCTAGTAACTTCTTATGAAAATTCAATCCCAGTTGAAGCATTTGCATTACCAAGAAAACCTTTTTTAATGATTTTAGCAAATGGTTTCCCTGAAAGTGAGGTACAACTTCGTATCCATAGTGAAATGAAACATTCAGAAATAGTTAAACACGTATTAAAAACCAGGGATTATTTAAAGAAAAGTATGCATTCACTAGAGAGTGAAACAAGCAGACCATTAGTTGAAGTTCAATCTAAAAAAGAACAAGCTGATGTGATAATAGATGGAGAACTTCCTTTAGTCCAATCAAAATACCGAAGTTTAGAAAATAATATTGAAGACTTAATCAATTCATACAAGCTTATCTCTGAAAAGGTTGACTCTTTAAAAGAAATTGCAAAAAGCAAAACCCCTCCTCAAGTAGCAAAAGAAAAAAGCCATCACCAACTTGAGAATCTTATAGTTAAAAAAAAGTAGTAATTATTTTTATTTCAATCATCTAAAGAAAACTCTACTCAAATAATACGTCATAGATTTTACTTACTATAGCTTAGAAAGGATTATCTTGACTAAATCAGGGACACTTTTGACTCCATCAGTATCTTCATCACTCAAAGTGATCTTGAATTTATCTTCAAGGCTTGAATACATTTCTATTTGAGCTAAAGAGTCTAAACCAATTTCTTTAAATGTGCATTTTGAGCTTAATTTTGAAACATTCACTCCTTCAACACCTCTTAATTGGTCTAATATAGAGCTTTCAACAGTATCTTGGCTGCCACTAAACCACCTCATAGGGAAGCGATACATGTTTTGTGACCTAAGTAAAAAGTTTCCAGCTTTCCACATTTATCCGTTTATTACCTTTTTTAATACTTACGATTATTAGAAGATTTTTTTTTAGATTTAGCTTTAATTCTATTGTGGAAGCTTAGTGATGGGAGGATATAAAGGAGATTTTTGAATAGAACTGTGACTAGATGGAGAAATTCATTGCTGGACTTTTTTTTATGAGAAATTATAGGGAATTTATATATACAAGTGAGTTTTAAGAATTCTAATGGGATTAGTTTTAGTAAGATTCTTATTGATAAAGAAGATGAGGATTTTGATGTAATGACTAATGTTATTGTAAATAATAAACTTTTAGTATGATTTTAGTATTAAAGTTTTGATGAGGATAAGGTTAAGGTATTCGTAGACTAGAGCAAGCAGAAGAGAAACATGACGGAAACGAAGAAGACATTGATTTTTAGAGAAATAACATGAACTCTTTATTCTCATATATGCTCATATGAGTAAGCCAGCAATGTGGAAAAAGCAAAACATTGTGTCATATAATTACTTCTGGTGTTCTCGATAAATGCACAATATACTATTTTCCCACACCCTTTAATAATATTTCTTTTTTTTATATATGAGACATTGCATATAAGTACAAGGACTAAATTGAATATCCTAACAAAAATTCTATTTACAGCTTTCTTTTTAAAAACCACAAGCTATTTAAGGATTCAAGAAGTAGCTATATAGTAGTTTATAATCTCTTGTACAACTAACTAGTTTTCTTTTAACTATTTTGTAAGAAATTATTAGACCCAATATATTTAATGCACTGTAATAATACTCTCTGTTCCTTAAGTATGCTGTTATTTGTAAGCTTTTTCCTTAAATATGTGTATTTAATAAAAGGATTTCTCCCAGGCTTGCCTTCAGTCTTTTTAAATAATTTCCTAAATAAAGCCATTCTTTTTCTCATTCTAATTTCAAGCTTGCTTATATCTCCCCGTTCTTGATTTGTTGTATCTTGAGTTTTTTGCTCTTCTAAACGTTTTTTGCATGGGAATTTTTTTTTCCTAGCCCGGATCCATTTTTCGATTTCCTCAGGAGTATCAAGTACAGGATCATAATCTTTAGGTGAAGGTGGAGGAGACTCAGTTGGAGAAAATGGTGGTGGGGATGGAGGTATTGCAGGCAAATACACATAATAAGGGTATTCAGGGATATTCATTATTATGGGCGTACTTGAAAGGATTAAGGATATTGAACTGGAGATGTCTCGTACACAAAAAAACAAAGCAACAGAAGGTCATTTAGGCTTACTCAAAGCAAGAATGGCTAAGCTTAAAGCCCAATTGCTTGAGCCTCCAAAAGGTGGTGGGGGTAAAGCAGAAGGTTTTGATGTAGGGAAATATGGTGATGCAAGGGTAGCTTTAATAGGTTTTCCTAGTGTGGGTAAATCAACCTTATTAAGTACTGTAACTTTAACTCAATCTGAAGTTGCAGCATATGAATTTACAACCCTTACTTGTATACCTGGAATTGTAAACTACAAAGGTGCGACAATTCAACTGTTAGATCTTCCTGGGATCATAGAAGGGGCATCTGAAGGTAAAGGTCGTGGAAGGCAAGTCATTGCAGTTGGAAGATCAGCAGATTTAATATTAATGGTTCTAGATGCTCAGCGTTCATCAGAACAAAAGGAAAAAATCACACAAGAACTTGAATCTGTTGGGATAAGACTTAATCAGCCAAGACCTGATATCACATTTCAGAAAAAAGCTCAGAATGGGGTTATGTTTAATTCAACTTGTCAATTAACGCATATGAACCAAGAGATCGCTAGAAAAATCTGTCATGAATATAAGATTTTCCATGCTGAGATTTTGCTTAGAGAAGATGCGACTGTAGATCAATTCATTGATATTATTGAAAAAAAGAATCGTAGTTATATACCTTGTTTGTATGTGTACAATAAGATTGATAATATTTCTATTGAAGAAATCAATGATCTTGCTAGACAAGATGATTCTGTAGTTATATCTTGTAACATGCAGCTTAATATGGATTATTTGATTGAGAGGATTTGGCAAAAGCTTGGCTTGGTGAGAGTTTATACGAAGAGACCTGGGAATAAGCCTGATTTTACTCAGCCTATGATTTTAACGGAGAGAAGAGATGGTCATTCGATAGAAGCTGCTTGTGTGCAGATACATAGAGAGTTTGCTAGTGATTTCAGATGTGCTTTTGTTTGGGGGAAAAGCACAAAGCATTATGCACAAAGATGTGGGCTGAAACATCAGCTGTGTGATGAAGATGTTGTCCAGATACTTAAGAAAAACAAATAATTATCAGATTATTAAGCATTTAAATAGGTCAATTTATTAGAAGAAAATGTATTTTTATGTATAGTGTTCATATTAAAGTATAAGAAAAAATATAAATTCAGCCACTGAAATAAAATTCGCTTATCTGATTTGAGTATATCTTTGATTAAAATTTAAAACTTTTAGGATGCAGCAAGCCAATCTCATTCTGATGATTTAAAATTTTCCCCTATATTTTAACTAAAATATTTACTTTTTTGCTATTAAAACCCTACATGTTCCAGTTTAAAACAATTGACTTCTAAATCCCTAACAATAAAAACATGCTCTTTTTACCTCCACTTTTTATAAACTACTAATAAAATATTATTTTTTATCAATCTTCCAAAATAGCTTATATTTCATATTCATTCTGCATATACCTTATTCACAATATTATATTTTTTATTCATCATTACAGTTTAAAATTGCATTAAGATATATAAGCATTAGAAACCTGTGGTACCGAATTCGGGAATATAAATTTTCCTTGTCCTTCCTGCTTGCCATGGTTCCAATTTCCCATAAATACCCTTCCATCAGGCCATCTAAACACTCCTTGTCCATGTTTTTTATCCTGATAATAAATCCCCGTGAACTTTTTCCCATCTGGCCATTGAAAATTCCCATGTCCATGCATTTTATTATTGATCCATGAGCCTATATAAACTCTTCCATCATTCCAATAATAAGACCCATTTCCTTCAATGTTATTATTGCAGAATTCTCCTTTATAAAAAGACCCATCAGACCAATAAAATTCCCCTAAACCATGTTTTTTTCCTTCATAAAACGACCCTATATACCTAGCCCCATCTTGCCAATACTCTTTTCCATTCCCATGTTGTTTATCATCAAGCCATTCCCCAACATACCGAGCTCCATTCAAATGCATAAACTCCCCAATCCCTGTTGCTTTACCATTTTTCCATTCCCCTTCATAAACATCTCCGTTTCCATGAATTAAGCGTCCATGAAAATTCTTTTCATCATTATACCAATATCCTATGTATTTCGAACCATCTGGCCATACTTGGATACCTTTTCCATGTCTTTTTTTATCTACCCATTCTCCTTGATAAGCACCGCCATCATGAATTCTTTTTGGGATATTAATTTCTGTACCTTGAAGTTTAAGCTCAGGGTATATATATTCGCCTAGTTGCTCTTCAGCTAGTTTTGATTTTGGAGTTCTATAGTCTGGTAACTGCTTTAGTTTGTAGTACTTTCTTACTCGGCTTCCTCTCCAGGCTGACTGAATTTTTATCACACATCTTAGAGCTTTTTCAGGGTTGAGAGTTCTTTTGGTTAGTATTGGCTCGAAAATATGGTCAGACATCTGCGTTGAGTTGTTTAAACAAGACACGTTCAATCCCATAAGTTAGATATTATCATAACATTTTAGTTAAATATTTTTATATATAAGGAATAAAGATATGTAAATTTGAAGATTAGTTATGAGATAGGTTGAAATTAATAAGGAAAATTGTATGTTTTTTTATGTGATTGTGTTTAGATTTGGGTTTATGATGGAATATTAGATTTTTTTTTGTGTGAGTTTTTATAAGATTTTAGTATATGATTAGATTTTATTATATCAAAAATAAGCTAAAATCCAATCAGGCTTTTATGAAAATTTCTTGGTCTGGTGTTGTTTTTAAAGATTTCTACTGATATCTCGAATGTTTTATTTACAGGTTTTATTGGGGAGTAATCATATAATAGTTCTTGTTTTTTCGAGAGATCACATGAGATTGCCATAGAATTTTTCGCGTAATCATTATCAGGATTCTGTGTGACTACATCTATAATACTACCTTCACTTAAAGCACTTAATTTCGAAGGGAATTTCGGTTTTCTATAAAGTGGAGTATTGACAAAATGAACTTTTGGAACTAAAACCCTAGGTCTAATTTTTGGCAGCCTCCTTTCTTTACTCAAAGCTGTAATTTTTTCATTCAAAAATGCACTTTTTCTAGTATTACGCACTGGGGAAGCTGAGGATATTTCTATATTAGATTTCCTTCTAACAAGCATTCTACTAGGTAGTCCCTGTTCATTTCTAGGTATAGGTCTTGAAGAAGGTAAAGACACAATCTCTCCATTCCATGCAACAATCTCAGAATATGATATTTTTTGTGATAAATTGACTAGAAAATTGTCTACTTCTTTGTGTTTATCACTTTCATTAGCCAAATCTATGACAAAGTATTTGTCTTTTTCTATCATTTAGGTTATAATATAAAGAATAGGAATTCTGAATAATTAAGTAAATTTTAAGATGATTTTGAAAGGGATAAAACTTTTTCTTTTAGTCGAGTGGTCATGAAAAGATCAATGTAGATTTGCTTTAATGCGTGAATCGATTCTTTGGCTGGAATGATATTTTTGTTCATTGCTTCAATCAGGGCATGGGAAGTTGCTTCTTTAGACTTTTCTTCAGATAAGAGAAGAAGATAAGATTTTGCAAAAGGGTTACGATATTCTAGTAAGTCTTGCTCATCAAGAGTACTTATATCAGGCTGATTATGAGAATTTGTTAAAAGCCAATCATTAGTATTTTTAACACAAACTTTTAGCATCTCAATTTTACCTTTATCATTGATTAAACTTTCATTAAAGCTTTGAAGATTTTTTTCAATTGTCACTTTGTTTTTGTCTAAAGTTTCAGCTTCGACTTTTAGCATGTTGATTTCTTGTTTTAAATCCTTGATTTGTCTGAGATAAATTTCTTTAACTTGCTGTTGATCAATATGCTGGTTTTTTACTTGAGTTTGACTAGTTCCCGAATCAGACTTTTGAGAACTGGAATAGTTGGGTAACTGTGGGAAGAAAGTCTGAGATTTGTTATTTGAACTATTGCTTTGAGGAGGATTACTAGAAATATTAGGATATGCAGCAGGGAGGTTTGCAGGCTGAGATATTGGCACAGAATGAGATAAAGGTTCAAGATTTTGCGCAAACCTGGGATTTGTCCCACCCGGACCATTTTTAGCTGCATCTTCTTGAGGCCCTGATGGATTTGAACTAGATGGAGCTATTGATCGAGATATAGCTGAAGCAGACTCAGAAAAAAAATTAAGAGCGCTATTTAAAAGGCCTGATTGTTTAGGTGGTGGCTGTTGTGGTTGTGGTTTTGGTTGTTCAGGGTAACTTTGCATAGTGCTTACATTAGCCCGACTGTAGACAGGGATTTTATTAGAAAATGATTTCTTTGCTTCTTCAATCAGCTCGTAACTTGTGTTCTTTTTTTTTTTCCAATTTTTGATCAAGCTTATATTAACTTTTCCATCAGGCTTGATGTTTTCGTTGTTCTGGTTTATAATCATCTCTGGAGAAGGGTCTACATAAAGATCAGGAGGTGAGTTAGGATATGTTGGTGGGTATATAATTCTCACAGGTATTCTATATTGAATTTTCTTAAAAAATATTGGTAGTACTCCTCGAAGCTGCAAAACTACTAAATATGAATTTTGTACTTGGGACTGAATCATTTCAATCTGTAAGTATTGATTAGCTTGAATCACTTTAACTACTTCTTGATGTAGCATCTGCTTAAGCTCAGGACTATATGAGCACTGGGTTAAAGCATTTGTGATTATAGGAGTGAGATTTATCATATTTACAAGTTTCTAATATCATCATAACCATTATCTCTCCTTATATTAAATTATATGATATCAGATTAAATAAACTTTATAAAGGAAGGAGAAAGTGGAAAAAAACTTAGAATATCACGATTTAGTTTAATTGTATTTTCTCACGGTACTAGAAATATATATTTTGCTTTATCTAGTTTATACTTTCATCGAAATAAAATAAAAGTTTTGACGCTAATAATCATAACTCTTTTTGTTTAATTTATGGAAAAGCGAGCATTCTAAAATCGAAGAATTTGAAATTATAATAGATAACTAACTGGTATTAGATATTAANGGAAAAGCGAGCATTCTAAAATCGAAGAATTTGAAATTATAATAGATAACTAACTGGTATTAGATATTAATCTGAATCATTATTCTTTTTGGCAAAACGCTCAAAGCCTCTAAGCTGGTTTATACCCTCATCTGCAATATTGAATCTTGATAATATATCTTCTGATATCTTAGACGTCCCATCAATTGAAAAATTTAATCCTTGTAAGCTTTTTTCTAATTCTTCCACCTCAAGTTCTTTAAGAGATTTTCTATTTTTAGCCTTATACACCACAATAATAATCACTAATGCCAATATTATCATCCACCCAAAAGAGCCTAGATCATAAATTGATGATCCTGCCTGGCTAACTTGAGTTTCTGCAGATAAAACATTATATAACCTGATTTCATCATTTGAACTTAAAGCAACAATATTATTGCCACCTCCTCTATAGCTTTTAGCTAAATAAGAATTCTTCATAGGCAGGGAATAGTATTTAGGCATAGCAGTTGCATCAACTTCTAAAAATGTTGTATTAAAAATAACTAATTCTCCAGTGTTCCATAAAAGTAAACTACCATGAATACTTGCTAAATATCCAGGGAATTTTCCAACAAGTCTATATACAGCTTTACAATAAGCTGGTCCATTGTTTACAGAGTACCTTGTATCTAAAACTATAATTTCCCCATTTTCCATAGAAACAAAGACTATTGCAGGCGTATTATCTAATGATATACTATGAATATCACTAACCATTTCATTGCATAATGTTGTAAATTCCATTGCTGCTGTATTAAAAACCCCAATTCGTCGTTTTCCACTTACAACTAATTGTTGACCAGAAGTAACAATTGTCAATATAGGTCCAAAATGTATATTAGTACGATCAATAAGCTCCCCATCATGATTGAAAATACTAATACCACTTTTTGAATCCCCAACAACCCACATTCTCCTACCAACTCTAACATAATAAACTAAAGAGCAAGGGACAATATTTTCATCATCAAAAAGCTTTATTTTTGTTATCATTGATACTATACTGCTTTGTGTTGTATTTAATGATATAGAATATACATAAAGATATTGACTATCTACACTGCCTATAACTAATTCTTCTAAACCTGTAGAACAAGTGCAGTATAATATTTCATGGTCAGTTTGAAATTCTTTAAACATAATTCCTTCAGCTGTATAAACAAGAATTTTTCCATCTTTAGTACAAAGAACAAGACTTGGAAGCTTCCATATACGATGTGTAAGGAAATCATAATCTTTAATGTTTGAGGATAAAGTAACTGATGTAGTAAGATGGAAGAGGTTAGGTAAAGAATCTTGAGGTTCAAGCCAGGATTTCCATGTGTTACCAATCTAAGTAAAATATACGGGAATTGTTGTCCCTGAAGATAATAGGTTAGATCTGATTTCTTCAAGCAATTCGATTTTGTTTTCAAGTTTTTGGATTAGTTGGATGGTTAAATCAGTTTCTTGTTCTAGCATGTCTTTGCTAGAGATTATTTCAAAAGAGATAAGAAGCCAATACCAAAATTGCATGAATTATTAGATATGTCTTAGTAAAAGATTGATAAATGGAAGAAAGATTAAGAACGAGGAATCTTAACTTTTTAAATCACAACTTAGAATCATTTCAAACTCGAAGAGAACAGTTTGCTGTTGAACTTAGGAAAGAAAAACGTTCCAAGAACATATGCAAAAAGCGTGAAAAAATGCAAAAAATAGTTAATGATGATCAACTCGACTGTTTGTTATCGTTCCCAGCTCAGGTTTTGCAGTACCTCCCATCAAACTTTGAATCATTTTCTATGCTAAATAAGCTTCAATTCATTTCTCAAGCTTTGAAAAGCCAAATTCCAGACCAGGTCAAAGAAAATCTGCTTGAAAAAATAGACAATCTTGTAAGACAAAACAAACTTGAACTAGAAATCTTATATAATATTGGTTTTGCTAACTCTCTTATTAATATCCTAAACTGCAAAAGCAATTCTAATATGATTATTAGTTCAATGTATATCTTATGGTGTATCATAAATTCAAATAATGAATACATTTGGGATTTTTATAATGATGGGCTTCTTGATAAAGTTATTTCTTTTGTATGTCCTGGAGATGTTAAGGTTTTAGATTATGCAATTTGGCTTCTTGCTGCTATGTCTGATGAAGAAAGAATTGCTATAATTTTATTAAAAGATGATATTCTTATCCGTTTAATAAAGTTGTACAATTGTATTGGTTCATATATTAATTCTGATATAATAGATGATTATGGAATACTTTTATTGAATATTACTGCGCATAATTATGAATTTTGTAAAGAAGATGCAAAATTAGTTTGCCAGATAGTTATAATGATAATGAAAAATAAAAGTTTTAGCAAGGCTGAGTTTATCAAATCTTTATATTATTTATGCAGAAAAGAATCGCTTATTGAAATAGTTATTGCTAGTAAGGTTATGGATTATGTGTATGAAGTAATGGGAATTCCTGAAAATACTGAGCCTGCCTTTGAACTACTAGGGATTATCTCTTCAGGTAACTCAACTCAAATAGAATACCTTTACAAAAATAACATATTAGATACTTGTTATATTTATGCACTTACTGATTCTTATCGTATACTTAAGAATATCATGATTACTATAAACAATATCGCTTGTGAATCTGCTGCCTATATTCCTCTTATAATCTCACATAATGTTTTCCCATTGATATTACCTAAACTTATTCATAACATAGAAGGTGTTAGAATTGAAGCTAGTTACCTTCTTTCAACAATCATGACAAGAGCAAGCAATGATGAGACCCTCCATATAATACAATTGAATATCGGTAATTATATAGAACAAGCTTTTAAATTTAAAGAACCAGAATTTCTGTACAATTGCTTAATTATCAGCATAAAAATCATTAACTTATCAAGCTCATATCCTGATATTACTAAGTTTGTTGATATTGAACAATTAATATCAGATATAAATAATTTAGCAACAAACACAAACAAAAAAGTCTCTGAATTAGCTGAAACTCTTTTATCATCTAATATAAACCATGTGCCTGATGAACCATTTGAATATGATTTCCTTACTTAATATAAAATTATTATAGCAAAATTTAAACGCAAATTAATTAGATTAGATTAGATTAAGAAAATGCGGTTCGGACGAATAGAAAATAATATAAAAGTTCATCTTTTCTTGATACTGTCACAATTATACAAATGCTTTTCAGTTCTAGTATTTTTGTATTAGCATTTATGATATTTATCTTGTAATAAGGAGTTATAATTCTACTATCAGTGTAGTATATTTAATTTAGATTCAATATATCATCCATAGATAATTTATGGTAAATTCAATGCAATGTTATCTTCACACTTAAACTTTGTGCTTTAGTGCAAATTATTTTATCTTATGAATAAAGCTTATTAAACTACCAAAGTTATTAAAATTTTAGATTTTTCATTGATCTAAATAATCTAATCATCTTTTTGTCTAGTTTTATCAAAATATTTTAATTAAGTATAAAACCAGAAATTAATTTGGCTAAATTTTCATATTCTTGCAAGTTTCCAATATATACATTGTAGATAATTAAATTATTCGTAGATATGTTAAAATACTTTAATCTTAGTTTTATCAATTAATTTTATCAAATAATCATATCAAAAAGAATTGATTCCTAGCTTCTAGTATAATTAAAAGATTATATTTATACCTCAATATGGATACTAATCAAGACCATTTTATATATTAAGGCTACAAGTCCATAGTAAAAATTCTATCACTTTATGCTGATTATACAGTTGTAGCATAAAAACTAAATCATTAAACCATATATCTATAAATTATATGAAACCTTATGCAACTTTCTCATAAATTTTAATGCGTAAACTGAAAAAAACCTTTGAATTTTTTTTATATAATCTAAACGTTTTGATACTAAACCCAAGACTCTAACTTAAAATATATTCTTTTCTCACTATACAAATACAATATCCTATCATAATTTAATACTAAAAGATATCTTTATAATAAATACGATGGTCGAGAGCTTCTATGCAGGGAAAAACCTTCTCATAACTGGATGCACCGGCTTCGTAGGGAAAGTCCTTCTTGAAAAAATTCTTTTTTCTATACCTCAAGTATCCCGAATCTACGTGTTTGTACGACCTAAAAAAGGAAGCAGCATCCACGAGCGATTTCAGAAGGAAATCATAGAATCTCCATGCTTTGACCGACTCAAGAAAATGTACTCCAACTTCGACTCTTACATAATGCCCAAACTTATTCCAGTAAGCGGCGATATGCTGAAAAAAGGTCTGGGTCTATCAAAAGAAGACCATTTAATGCTTAAAAACAACTTAAACATAATTATAAACTCTGCAGCATCAGTTGACTTTAATCAAAGATTAGACCAAGCTTTACAAATAAACACTCTAGGAACATTAAGAGTAATTGAATTAGCTAAGCAATGTCGTAACCTTCATGCTTTTGTTCAAATATCCACTGCATATGTTAATTGCGATAAAGAAGGGTGGGTTCAAGAAAAAATTTACCCTTATTCTGAAGACCCACAAGAAAAACTTAAGGAATTATTATCAATACCAGTGGAGATTATTGAAAAACAAACTCCTAAAATACTTGGTAAATATCCTAATACTTATACATATACCAAATTTCTTACTGAACAGATTTTGATAAAAGAAGCTCAAGGGTTACCATTATGTATTGTCAGACCTACTATTATTGGAGGAAGCTGGAAAGAACCATATCCTGGTTGGGTTGATAGTGTTTCTGCAGCTGGGGTTTTCTATTTAAGTATAGGTCTAGGAGTTATCAAAGTTGTCATGGGAAATCACAATTTTATTGGAGATCAAGTACCAGTTGATTGTGTTGTTAATTGTGTTATTGTTGCTGCTGCATATGCTTGTAAGGTAGAAAAATTATCTGTTATTCATATAGGCACTAGTGCTAGGAATCCTGTAACATGGAAAAACTGTAATAATGTTGTAACTGGGTATTGGAACCGTTATCCTACAGAGAAACGTATAGGTCGTTGCAATTTAACACTTACCCCTAATTATTCAGTATATAAAGGCTTAAGTTATTTTAGAAGACAACTTCCAGCTTCAATCCTAAATACTGTAGCTAAAGTATCAGGAGTACCATCATTAGTAAAAAGTTCACAGAAAATTAAGAAACTTATTCAGAGAGAAAGCATGATTTCAAGAGTATTCTCGCATTTTACTATGCATGAATGGATTTTTGAGTCCCAACAAGTTATAGAGTTATTAAAAGTTATGTCACCAAGAGATCTTCAGGTTTTCGACTTTGATGTTTCAACACTTGACTGGAGGATTTATTTGACGAACTATTCTCAAGGACTTAAAAAAAATATTTTAAAGGAAAAAGTTGAAACACCAGATGAACCACATGCACTTGATCTTATATCTGAGTTCAAATATTATTCATATTTTTCTGATATAAAATGGGCTTATAATACTGGGAAAAATACTAAGACTAGAGATATAAAAGAAATGAGGTCTTTGATACTTAATGCTTCAAGGGTTAAAAAGGTTATTGAAGAGTTGACGACACAGAAAAATCCACTTACGGTTAAAGAGGCTAATGGGCAAGCTTTAGAGATTATTGATGTTATGATTAGTGATTTAAGGATGCCTGTTATAAGGATGTTTGCATGGGGGTTAAGGAAGTTCTGGAGAGCTATTTATGAAAAGGTAGTGGTTAACCATAATCAATTGAATGAAATAGCCAAGATAATAAACAATAGCAATGTCCCTGTAGTCATTTTGCCTAATCATAGAAGCTATATTGACTTTTTAATTGTTTCTTATTTGTTCTTTAGTTTTGGCATAAAAATGCCTTATATTGCCGCAGTGGAAGATTTCCTGGAAATATTACTTATTAATAAATTGTTCAAATATTCTGGAGCATTTTATATCAAGCGTGGTAAAGGTGGTGATTCTTTATATACAGCTATTCTTACTGAATATGTTCAGCAGTTACTTAAAGATCAGCAAGTTGTTGAATTTTTTATTGAAGAAACCAGAAGTAGATCAGGAAAAACAGCTCCACCAAAAGTTGGACTTCTTTCTATGTGTGCTGATACTTATTACCAAGGCGCAGCACCTGATGTCAAGTTTCTCCCTATAACCATAAACTATGACAGAGTATTAGAAGGAGAAACTTTTCCTTTTGAGTTATTAGGAGAAGAAAAGGTTAGAGAATCATTATCAAGAATAATTAAAGCTGTGAAAATCCTCAGCATGAACTTTGGTAAAATCCATATTGTCATTGGCGACTTAATTTCACTTAAGGATTTCAGTTTAAGTTTAGAATTAAATCCTGTAACTAATGAGTCTCATAGAATTCCCGTAACAAAAAAATTAAGTCAAGAAATTGTCTTAAGGCTACAAGAAAACCTAGCAATCTTAGCTAGTACATTAGTAGCCTCAGTGCTTATGATGCATAGAAGAGGTGTATCAGAAGATGAGTTGATAAAAAAAGTTGAATGGCTGAGAGATGAAATAAAACATAGAGGATATAGAGTAGCTGGTCTTGGTGCAGGGAATGCATCTATCGCTGTAAGAAATGCTTTAAACCATCTAGGCTCAGTTGTTAGACATAAAAAAGATCTTTTTGAGCCTAGCGTAACTGTAGAAAGTGATTATCAGAATATACTTATGTTGTCTTATTATAGAAATACACTGCATTTTATATTTGCCTTAGAAGCTATAGTAGCTAGTGCAATTTTCAGCTTTGGTGAGAAATTGGCTTGGGGTGAAGGAGTCCATAAAAAAAGACTTATGGAAGAAGTTAATTTCTTATGTGCTTTACTTGAATCTGAATATTATTTAAGGGAAAGCATTCGTAGTCCTGAATCCCAAGCAAAAGCTATAGAAATGCTTATCAAGCGAGGAATAATTGAAGAAATCGATAATAAATATCGTATAATCCGCTCAGGTGAACTTGGCATAACTTTCCTTTGCAGTCTTATATGGCCATCATTAGATACATATTGGATTGTTATTACGTTTTCTAGTGCTTTACGCTATAGAGATCCACTTCCTTATATGAAATTTATTCAAAGTGTTCAATGGTTTGCAGAGAATTTGTTTGAAGATAGGTCAATACTTTATTATGAATCTTGTTCACAAGATAATATTAAAAGGGCTGTTAGTAATTATGAGAATATGAAGATTTTAGAAAGTAGTTCAGTAGGAATTGTCTTTACTGAAGATTACTTGAAAGATGAAGTCAAAAGTCAAGAACTTTTAGATCATATTAATACATTTAGGAAGACTTCGCTTATTAAGATGATAAATCAGCATGACAATTTCAAACAAGCTCTGCTGCCTGAGTTTCCTGAAATGCCTAAGCTTTAAAATAGTTATTTATAGATAATATATTTTAGTCTTAGGATTTGAGGTTTTTAAAGGGTTTAAATGCTTGTTTTAATATGTTTTTGTATTAGAATTAAATTTTAACTTTATACTTTTATGTATATTTTGAGGCTGTAATTTTAATATGAAGATGTGAATAGTGAGTTTAGGTATTAGGAAATATAATAATTTATATTTAGAGTTAGTTTATGTTGATAAAATCGATTATATAGTTGATGAATACTGATAATAAATAATTGTTTAAGCTATTTTATGGAAAACTGGAAGAAATTAGAAATTCTGCGAAATTATTATATTAAAAGCATGGAAAAGCCTAGTAAAATACAAAATACATCGATTTCAAGTTGCATTCTGCCTTCACTTAAATATAAAAAGACTGAAATTTCGCAAGTCCCACACATTTCCCGCAGTGTCTTTATAAAAAATGCTTTTAAACAAGAATTTGATAATAATCTACCTTATTATGATGAGAAACTCAACAATTCTCGAAGTTTACCTATACTCCCACCATTAGATCTCACAAACAAAATTAAATTAGCTGAGGAGAATACTCAAAAACAGTATATTGATAAATCAGTTGGGTCTTGCTCCCCATTAAGCAGAAATATTTTCAGAAAAAATCCTTTTCAGCCAACTCGAGTTATTTTAGCAATGGCCGTCCCTAATAAGTTTATAAAAAATTCCTTTACAAGAATTCAAACAAAATATCCTGCTGAAAACAAAGTTCATCAAATGATACAAAAATTAGCTTGCCGAATCCAAAGCCCAGACAATAAATTTAAAATTTTGCTTAATGGAAGTAAAATGAACCTGGCTTAATAAAACCAAGTTCAGTTAATTATAAAAATCAAGAATAAAGCTTAATTTCATAATAGCTATGTATATATTATATGAAAAATGCTTATTATATTATTATATATTATAATGATGCTTTCAAAATCATAAAGACTTTTTATAGTAATTTACTTTGACATAAACTAGATTTTATATTAATGTCAGCTTATTAGAGAAACTGCTTTTATTGTAAAAGTCGTTGTGAGATAAACTATGTATAGTTGTAAATAAAGCATGCTTGGGTAACTAATGATCCCCCGGTATAGAAAAACCGATGTCCAGTGTATTAAACTTCTTAACAATTATCATTTATGTATCGAATAAAAATAATCATTATATAAAAGCATTTACATATAAAAACCTACTTTTTTTTATGCATTGCATATCATCTTAAGTAATTCATCGCTAATAATNTATCGAATAAAAATAATCATTATATAAAAGCATTTACATATAAAAACCTACTTTTTTTTATGCATTGCATATCATCTTAAGTAATTCATCGCTAATAATCCTATAAAAAGGTCAGCCATAAAATTTAATATTTAAAAAAATATGGGATGCGTCTCTAGTAGCAACATAAATTCTGGCATTCTTATCATGTACAATGGAAACATAATCGAATTAAAAGGCCAAGACTATAATTATTCAAGATTGCTTGAATTAGTATCGCAAAGAACTGAAAAAAAATCTCAAGTGCTTTCAATTTCAAATTCAGGTAATGCTTTTCGAATAAAAGATGAAAACGATCTAAACAGCTTAAAAGTTGCCAAAAAAATGGGTGGACGTATTCTCCTTATGGTAGCACCAGAAGACCTTTCTGATATTTTTAACCTGTCACTTGTAAAAGAAAAAAAACTTGATAAAGGCTTCGAGACCATCAACATAAAATGCACTTCTTTGCTAAAGTTCATAGCAGCTTTTGATAAGAATTTTAATCGATTCGTCCTTTCACTTTCAGTATTATTTGTGAGAAGCTGCAATATTATGACTACAATGACTTCTTTGATTGTAATTCTTACACCTTATTTACAAGAGATAACAAGTGATCCGCCATATATTAAAATACCTGAACAAATGAAGTCGTTAATGCCTCAGAAGCTAAGAGAAATCCTCACATTATGGGAAAAAGTTCTAGCAAACCTTGAAAAAATTGAAGAGCACCTGCATACTCTCGACAATAATCTAACATTCTTATTAGGTGGGCGTACTGACAAGCGTCTTGAAATAATAAAAGGAAACTCTAATCTTAATCTTCAAGCTTACAAAATCGCTGAAAATAACGTCAAGGTCCACAAATCCTTAGAAAACGTTAAAGACATTGAATCCAAAATCGCATATTTTAAAGACAGTGTGATTCAATCAATCAACATACACAGCGATCGGCGAGTTCAAATAGTCAAACGCATAACTCTAATCAATGAAAAATGCGTGATAGAAAGCCCTCATCAGATATCCTGGGTCTTCGGCCTTGGAGATTATGCTACAATTCCATCTGATATAAGATTTTATTAAAACTAGTTTAGCTTTTAAAGTCTTTCTATTATTTTATATCAATGTTTTTATATTAAAAAGTTTTTTCATAAATATTTTAACCTAATCACTATCTGCCATATAAAATGGTCAAGCACAACAACGTGATTCCAAATGGTCACTTTCGAAAGGACTGGATGCGATATGTCAAGACTTGGTTCAATCAAGCAGGACGCAAGCTCAGACGAAGAAGAGCTCGCAGCCTAAAACTTGCTGAAAATGCTCCTAATCCTCTTAAAGCTCTCAGACCCTTGGTCCAAGGACAGACTATTAAGTACTGCGGGAAAACTAAAAAAGGTAGAGGATTTTCTCTTCAAGAACTTAAACAAGCAGGACTTACAGCTCAATTCGCTAGGACTGTTGGAGTTAGAGTTGACCATAGAAGAAGAAATAAAAGTGCTGAAACTTTACAAAGGAATGTTGAACAACTCAAGATTTATAAATCTAAACTTACTCTGTATCCTCTCAAGCCAAATAAGCCTAAGAAAGGACAAGTTAACGATATCGTACAAAGTTAACTAATAGATAGTTTAAGAATATGATTTTTAAAGTATATGTGATATAAATTTTTAGAGATTATAAGAGATAAGGATATTTTGAGATAGAAATATGGAAGTTTGGTATAATAGAAACTTTATTTTTTTCTACAAATAATACACTAACAATCCTAAAACAATTTATTTTCACTATAATTAGCCTATATTACTAAGCTGACTGCCAAGAGGCAGCTCGTTCTTGATAGTCATGAACAAGTTCCTTTAAATTCTTCAGTGCATCTCTTGGATTCAAACCTTTCGGACAAGTAGCAGTACAAGTCCCAATTTGATAGCATTTCTTCACTGCAAAATCTCCAGAAAGTTTCTTTAGCCTATCATCAGTAAATTCATCTCTCGAGTCAATAATCCATCTATAAGCCTGTTGTAAAATAGCAGGTCCAAGATAAACATTTTGATTCCACCAATATGATGGGCACATAGTACTACAACAAGCACAAAGTACACATTCATAAAGTCCATCAAGTTTAGCTCTATCTTCCATTGATTGATAATATTCTTTACTTCCTGGAACTTTTGGCTGTTTTCTCTTAAGCCATGGATCAATAGCCTTATATTGATTATAAAAGTTAGTCATATCAACAACTAAATCTTTAACAATAGGCATTCTGACAAGTGGGCCAATGACCATTTTTTCATTTGGAATAAGTGGAGAAATACAAGCTAAAGAATTGAGACCATTTATATGCATAGAGCAGGAACCACAAATTCCTTCTCTACAAGACCTTCTGAAAGTTAAAGTTGGATCTATTTCATTCTTGATTTTAATCAGTGCATCTAAGACCATAGGGCCACATTGTTTTGTATTGACCCAGTAAGACTGCACAAACCTTTTTGATTGACCTTCAACCTCAGGAAGGTATCTGTGGATATGGAATTCTGTCCAAGTTGATTTGTCAACATTTTCCTGGGGGAATGAGTAAACACTTGAACCATTTACAAGAGATTTCGTTAATACTCGGACATCGCTGAGGAAGTTCAGACTGAACTTTGAAAATGTTCTTATCAACATTTTTATTATTTCAGATGGCTTTAATACCACATTTGGAAATTATGATGAAAGAAATATGATTTGTTAATTATGCAAATACAACAAATGTCATGATTTTGATAGATGAGATGAGTGTTTTAAATTTGATTAGGAATAATAAAATGTATATAGAATAAAATGGATATAAGAAAAATATATCAATTAAAAGTTGATAAGGTAAATGATATACATTTAATTATCTATAAAATAATCTAGCTAAGTATATCACAAACATAAAGTTATATAATAAATGGAAGGCATAGATTCCCAGATTGCAACCTGGCTAACTAGGAGATACCCTGTGGAAGAACCTTATATTTTACCCCAAGATCAACGAGACTCATTAAACCGAAGAAACGATGTATTCCAAAGACTAGTCAGTGAATTCCCTGTTAGTGTTGGAAAAGAAGCATCTCGTAAAGAACGTGATGAAAAGACATTCGAAAGCAATTCTGACTCTACTCTAACTTATGGAGAAATTGATTTTGTTTCTATTGGTGAAGCTTTTTATACTATAGAGCATCGTTTCAAATGTCTTCCAAAAGACGGAGTTTTCTATGATTTAGGATCAGGTACCGGTAAAGGAGTTATTGCTGGAGCTTTACTTGGAACATTCACAACATGTAAAGGTATCGAGCTTCTTGAAGGATTATATACAATATCTGAACAGATTAAAGTTGTTTATGATCAAAACTTCCCAGTAATGAAAAGTGAAAATCAAGATTTATGGCCAGTTTCATCAAATGTAGAATTTATTAACAGTGATTTTTTCAAAGTTGATTGGAGTGATGCTAGCTTTATTTTTGCAAACTCAACCTGCTTTGATCATAGCATGATGCAGAGAATTGGACAAGTAAAACTTCGTCATGGGACTATTGGGATTTCATTTACAAAGACAATTCCAGGAAATAATTGGATAGTATTGGAAAGTATAAAGAAAAATATGAGCTGGGGTGAAGCTACGGTTTATATTCAAAGATATGTGGACACAGCAGAAATCGAACGTGTAGCTGAACAACTTAAAGAAAAGCCAGTTATTGAAGATGAAGCCTTAGAATAGTTTAGTTAATCTTTATTTCGGATGATAATATCTAAAAATCTGGTTTAGATTTAGATTGAGTTTTGATAAAAGGAAGTTCATAAACTGAAGCTTTTTTGGTTATAATTTTTTTAAAAAATTACTTAGCTTACATTTTCTAGCTGCTTTTCAAATTAAATAAATTTTCAAATTCTTAAGATATATTAAAGATTACATTATATAAAGAAAGATTTGATTGGAGAGAGATTAAGATACTTACAGAGAAAACTTGTTCAAATAGTTTAGATATTTTGCTGATATCCATTTGGAATAGTACTTAAAAATGAAATGGCTAGTAAAAGCAAAGAAAGGATAAAAAACTCTAAATTTCTTTACTGAAGGAATAAGGGTTTTGTGCAATAGCTTAAATCTAATGTTAAATAATATGCAAGGTTTAGATAAAATTTAATGAAATAAGATATAAATTGTAAAGGAAGTTAAATAAAGAGAATGAAAATACTTAAATGCAAATAGTAGCTTAATACACTCTCTAATTTATATTTAATAGAATTTTTTTCTAATAATTATTATATAAGTCTGTATGAAACAAATTATTGTAAGTTCTAATATGGTAATTTAGGTAAGCGCATTATTTATTATAATGGATATTAACGAATATAATTGTATTACTTCTGGTTGCCAAAATCAAGCAATGTACCAGTGTTCGTGCTCTAAAGAAATTCTACTATGCAATAAGCATTTAAAAAAACATGAGGCTTCTGATTCCTGTGACTTTAAAAATATCAAAGGCAAAGTCAAATCATTTAGAATTAAGCTAGTAAATAATGCCTTGGATAACCTAGTATTTATAATGCTTGAAAAAGCTGAAGACTTGATTAAAGAAATTAACAATCTGGTCCAGTCAAATATTGATTTTATCCAAAATATAAAATTCAATATTCAAAGACCACATAGTAGTGATAATCTAGACGAAATATTTAGCTGGGGTAAAAACAGCAATATTAAATTTAGGAGTAAAAAAATGTTTACTTCAAATTTAATTTACCTTTTAAGTATTACTGGTGATTCAGAGAAAATTGAGACTAAATTGAAAGAAGATCAAGAAGATTCTTTACAATTAAAGGAAAAACTCGCAAAGGCTAGTAAAAAAATTGAAGAATTGCTCAATGAAAAGCTTGAATTAGAAAAAATATCTCAGACAATGTCAGAAAAAATTATGCAACAGGAAAATTATTTAAGTGATAAGAAGATTTTGGAAGAAAGACTTGAGAAATCAACTGAAAATATAAATCAACTAGAAAAACAACAGAAAAAGCAACTGAGAAAGCAGCTGAGAAATATAAAAAAATTAGAAGAAGCATTGAAAGAGTCACTTGAGGCTAACCAATTATTAAAAGAAAAACTTCAAGAAATAGATAATAGAAATACTATACCATCTATAGGTAATAGATATATAGAATCACTTGAGAAAATTAATCAAGATAAACAGGAAGAAAATAAAATCCAAAAAATCTCTCAAGAATGTCAAGAATGGTTTATTCAATATAAATATCCAGGTTGTAAAGCTTTATTAACAAATGATCGTAAGTATGCATTTTTCTGTAAAACTTAAGCAGATTGTATGATATATGCAAGGTACTTTAGAAATAGATTGTATTTTCTACGAAGGTATAATCTACACAGGTAACTTATATGAAGGTAAAATATATTAAGGTATTGTCTATAAAGCGAGTATACTTTACATAGGTAATTTCTATGCAGGTATGACTCATTTAGGTATCCTCTATACAGGTATCACTAATATAGACAGTATCATATATAAAGGTTTTATATATTTAGGTAAATCTTATAAAGGTAAAAAATAGCAAGGTAATTTTTACAAAGGCAACATTTAAGCAGGCTGTATTTCTTAGGAAGTTTGTAATCTTTATGTAGCCAGTACTTTTTATGCAGGCTGTAATTTCTATGAAGGTATTAGTTACACAGGTATGATTCATACAGGTATATTATATTTAGGTATTCTTTAAGCAGGGCGTATCATTAATGTAGTAGCGATTTATAATATTTGTGCAAAAAAGCTCGAGCAGGATGTAAGCTGTCGTTCAAGTGTTTCTAATCATTGGAGGAATATATATCCAGAGTGTCCTATCCCAATGGGCTGGTAAGACAATCCAATCTAGATAATAGTTAGTTAATAGGAATTCCATTTTTAAAAGTATAATTTTAAAAAACTCATCAAAAAACCATTATTTATATCAAAAAAGCATATCAGCATACATCAGTTATAATCAAAATGGAACTCATAAACTCAAATCCTATAAACATTGAATCGATCCTTCATTAAAAACTATTATTTTCATTTTAAAACCCTTAATCCACTCTAAAACATATTTTTCACTTTATCCTCACTTCTTCTAAACTCCCATAATTTTTCTGCTAATTGTATTAAAGATCCTANTTTTCACTTTATCCTCACTTCTTCTAAACTCCCATAATTTTTCTGCTAATTGTATTAAAGATCCTATTAAATGGTTTCATATTAAATATGTTCAAAGATATTTTAAAAGCAACAATAAGATTTCCCTTACAAACAAACCCATGGAGAACACCTAAACGGATGAGAGAAGCTGCAAAACTTAACTCAAAACCTTTTATTGAGTATTCAACACTTTCTATGCTTACACCACCTAAGCCAAAAAGCAAGTAATAAGCGGAAGCCGCTTATATAATGTGTATTAATAGTTATTGTTAAGTTTTACTAGTTTTATTATGAATTGGGGAAAAAAATATATAAAGATAAATCGAAGCTCCTTTGATGATTTTTTAATAAGGACAAATTTTATAGGGGAAAGTATTTGAATTGATTTACTTTAGAGGATTTGAGAAATATATGAAAGATATAGACTTTGATGATAAATTTAAGAAAATTTTGTGAAAATTTTGGTTGAATATGATGAGGATTTTTTTTGAAAACCCGGATATTTTTGTATGAGAAATTTTATAGGTTTTTTTATGAGAGATGCTTTGGAGGGTGAAGGTTTTAAAGGAATTGATTTATATAAGTATAAGTTTTTATATTCTGAAGATTGTTTGATAGTTTAGAATAATAATTTTTATGAAGTTTGAGGATGAAGATTTTATTGCTATTTTATATAAATAGCTATAAATTTATACAGGATTTACTTAATGGAAAATATTACAAACAATAGTCTATTTTGTTATTTTTTCTAGGTCTTAGTTTATTTTAAACTCAAGATAATTACGATTCATTTCAAATTTCAGTTGTCACGCCATGATTTTCACATAAAAAATTACTTTAAATTTATAAACTTTTAAACTTATACCAGAAACACACATATCATAAAAATCAACTCATATAATCTAATAATATTATCCATATCCCAATAATATTCTTCAAATAACCTTCAAATACAAATCCTATCTTCCTTTGCCACACTAGCAATCATATTTTTTCTTATTTTTGATTTCCAATAACAATTTACCTAATTTCCTAACTTCCTTTCTATATCTCTTATATTAATACTTATAAAATCCTACAACACATATTTTGCTAAGCTAATATGATTAGAAACCTGTGAATTGATTAGAAATGTCCAAGGATCACGCCCAGTTGCATGAGCATATCAAACAAAAAAACCTAAAGCAAATCCGCTTAGCCTGTATGCAGCATGGGGGACTTGGTAACAGCGAACTAAGGCGTGAAATCTGGCCGCTGCTATTAAAAGTTCATGAAAACTCTAACTTCCTCACAGACTGGAAAGCTACAGTTCAACCAAATGAATACTCCGAAATAATCGAAAGAGATGTTAATCGTTCTTTATTTGGCCTTGACATAACAGACCATTTCACCGAAGACCAGCGTCTCTTCAAAAGATCCCAACTCTCAAAAATAATCAACGCAGTAATCAATAAAAACCCTAACCTACACTACTTCCAAGGTTTCAACTCAATTTGTACCGTCTTTCTTCTAATCAGCGATGAAGACCTAGGCTTTAAAATGAGCTACCAATGCGCTGAACTTTTCATAAAAGACTCTATGCGCAAAAGTTTTGAAGAAGGAGTATCTTTAGAAATGCATCTAATCTATGAACTTTTAGAAAAAAACGATAAAAAATTAACAAAAAAACTTAGACAAATCTACACAATAGACACAAATGTTAATTCACCTATGTTTAGTCTTTCTTGGGTTCTAACTTGGCTTTCACATAATATGCATTCTTTTGATAAACTTTGTCGGGTTTTTGATTTCTGTTTAGCTTCACATCCACTTGCCCCGATTTATATAGCTGCTGCTATAATTTTAAATGAAAAAACAAGTATTATGAAATGTGCTGATATGCCAGAAATCCATCAATATTTTCATGATTTGGTACGACATATTGATGTTGAAATGGTCTGTGATATGAGTTTAAATATGATGTGTATGTTTTATCCTAGTAAGTTGGTGAATAGAAGTGTGAAAAAATTTCATGATGAGTAATTTGTAATTAGTTCGCCACTTTATTTTGATTGTGAATTTGAGGATATATTAAAACATTTACCTTATGGGAAAGGGATTCAATGGCAATTGGTAGTTAGTGTTATTGTCCTGATGGTTGCGGTAGGGTATTCGTTATATTATAATTTATCGTTTTTGTAAAGTTGGAGTTGAGGTTAGGTTTAGTAGGAGGATGTTTGTGTTATAATATTAACAGAAACAATTCAAAATATTTTCTTCTATCTTAATGTCAATCAAAATATATAATGGTATGATTTCCTGATAAAACTTGCTAATAACAAAAAACTAAGATGGAAATCTCAACATCATCTCCAAGTCGATATAATGGAAAAATACAAAACTTTCGAACAAACAATACTAAAATACAACAAGCAAGCAATGGACTACCTACACACCAGCAACCTCGAAGAAGCCTTAAAACTTCTTAAAAACGCTGAAAAAGCAATGAACTCTAAAGAAATCCCAAAAACCAGCAGTCTCTGGGGTATAACCTACAACAACTTCGGTTGTGTCTATAAAAAAGCTAACAACTTTCAAGCAGCCCTACATTATCTAACACGTGCTCTAAACAGTGAAATTATCAACACTTACGATGCTACCAATGCTGCATCCACTCATTTAAATATATCAGCAATATTGTCAAATATTGGAGATCATAATGCATCTTTAGCTCATGCACAAGCTGCTTTAAAAACTTTACAAGACACATTTGCCAAATCCCAAAACTATATTACATCTCTTATTATATCATACCATGCAATTGGTATTGAAAATGAATATCTAAGGAAACTTCAAGAAGCAGCTGGGGCTTTTAAAAAAGGTTGGGACTTAGCGGAAAAAGAACTTGGACAAAATCATAAACTTACTGATACTCTAAGAAAATGCTTTGCTAGACTTGGAAATTTACCTAATATAGGGAGTTTTAAAGCACAGAAAAAACCTTTGAAGGTAAAAAAATCCAATGAAAACTTTGTTGAAAAACCACTTCCGAGTATATCAAAAAAGAATATAAAACTGAATTATTTCAATAACTTGCATAGAAGCTCAGAAGACCCATATGGTAGATTAACGTATTATGCAGTTAAAACAAGAAGCTCTTTATCTCCTATATCTACTCGTAAGACTAATAGATTTGATGGTGAGATTGAGAGTATAAACAAAATTATTAAAGATATTGATAATAGTGAAAAACCTAAAACTCGAACTTTAAAGAAACAAAATCATAAGGATTTTATTAGAAAAGTTGTTTTGATTCAGAAATATTGGAGGGGGTTTTTAGCTAGAAGAAAACTTCAAGAACTTAGGAATAATAAGAAAATTAGAGCTTTGAAGAAAAATGTGGGAAAAAGTTATATTGAAGGGAATAGAAAGGGTTTGAAAGATATGAAAGATGTGAAAGATATGAAAGATGTTAAAGATATGAATAATGCTAAAGATGCTAAAAATGCGAAAGATTTGAAAGATGTAAAAAATATGAAAGATGTAAAAGGTAAAATGGATAATAAAGTGAATAATAAAAGGGATAATAAAGGGAATATAAAAAGAAAAGCAGCGATTAGGATACAGTCGTGGTTTAGGATGTGGAAAGCAATGAAAGAATACGAGAGGAAAAGACAAGCAGTGATTAAGATACAAAAAATGGTAAAAGGGTGGAAAAAAAGGAAAATCTATTTGTTAATCATTGACGCAATTGTGTTCATACAATCAGCTTTCAGAGGATATCGTGCCCGTAAACACTTGAAACATCTTAAAATTCAAGCTCAAAAGGAAAAGAAACTCCGAAAACCTTAAAACATTTTAACTTAACCTTAAAATCTAATACTACCATTCCATTTTACAATAGCATACATTATTTATTAACACCCTAACACCCAAAGCCATAAAAATTTCCTCTAAATCCTATCTTTCTTCAAAAACCCTTATCATACCCTTTCTACCCTCCTATTTCATTTCATCAAGCCAACTTTCTCCCTAAAATCTTCCAAAAAAGCCTCTATATTCCTAATAAAAAACCCATTAATCCTATCCTCTAAATTATCATCATTTAACCAATGGCTTTTATAAATATGAGTTTCAAGATCGCAGCAGCAGATTTCATTTTCGAAAAATCCGGCAAACTCAGAGACGCCTATAAAATCTCCAAAAAAGTAGGCGAGGGAGCATTTTCAAGTGTCCGAAGAATCAAACATCGAGTCACAGGAGAAAAGCGTGCCGTCAAAACCATCCATAAAAAATCTTTACGAACTGAAGAAGAAAAAAACATGGTCTTTAACGAAGTTGCTATATTAAGAGCTTTAGACCACCCAAACATCATAAAACTTCATGAGTATTATCAAGATGAAATGAATTATTATATAATAACAGAGTTTTGTGCTGGTGGGGAACTTTTTGAAAGAATTTTATCTCAAGGGAGTATAAGTGAATCTACAGGTGCTGAGTATATGAGACAAATATTTAGTGTTTTAGTATATCTTGAAGAAAAAGGTGTGGCTCATAGGGATTTAAAACCTGAAAATTTCTTATTGAGTAGTACAAGTGAAGATGCATATTTGAAAATTATTGACTTTGGGTCGTCACAGTTTTATAGACAAGGAGAAATTATGACTAGTAAAGTTGGTACACCATATTATATACCCCCAGAGGTATTGAGAAAGTCGTATAATTTTAAATGTGATATGTGGAGTGCTGGGGTTGTCATGTATATTTTGTTATGTGGCTATCCCCCTTTTGGTGGAAATACCGATCAGGAGATTCTTAAAAAAGTGTCTATCGGCAAGTTTTCTTTCCCTTCCCCAGAATGGGATGACATATCTTTCGAAGCTAAAGACCTTATAGAAAAACTTTTAACCATGGAATACAACCGTAGGTTTAGTGCAAGACAAGCTTTAGCTCATTCTTGGATAACTAATGCTAGCCGAGCTCCAATAAACCGTAACTCAGCAGGTCAGCTTTTCCGAAATCTTAGAGGTTTCCGCAGTGAACAAATGCTTAAAAAAGCTACAATTGGTTTTATAACCTCACAATTAGCTACAAAAGCTGAACGTGAAGAAATGATGGACCTTTTTAGATCCTTAGATACAGATAATAGTGGAACTTTATCAGCAAAAGAACTAAAAGAAGGTTTTTCTATCTTATTTGGTAATGAAATAAACGATGTTGATGGAGAAGTAGAACGTATTATGAGACAAGTAGATTTAGATGGTTCAGGAGAAATTGAATATAGTGAGTTTGTTTCAGCAACATTAAGTAGACAACAATTATTATCAAAAGAACGTCTTGAAATGGCATTTAAAGCTTTTGATTTAGATCAAAGTGGGACAATAACAGCTAATGAATTGAAACAAGTTCTAGGTAAATCTCATAATTATGATGAAGAAATGTGGACGAAACTTATAGCCGAAGCTGATCTTAATGGAGATGGGGTTATCGATTTAACAGAGTTTACTAAAATGATGCTGGCCACATTTTAAAAACTAACTTAGTCATGATCAAAATACTAAAAATAGTCTTAGACACTAACTTTTTTCCTCGCCAAATCTGCTTGGTATTTATCAGGAATTCCATCAACTTTAAGTCCATCAAGCTTTTCAATTCGAATAGTTTCAAGTTTTTTCCTTTCAGACTCGATTTCATTACGTAATTTTCTCCCTTCTTCTAAATTCTCTCTTTCAACTAAAGATTTTTTTTCTGAGTTCATAAGAATTTGAGTTTTCAATTGATTTGCATGTTGTTTTCTTATTTCAGCTTTAGCTTCTTCTTGTTTTCTTTCAGCTTCTGCAGCTTCTTTTTGAGCCATGATGATCCTTTCGAATTCATCTCGTTCTTGTTTTGCTTGGATTATTAGCCTTATTTCTTTTTCTCTAGCTTGTTGGTTTCTAGCTTCTTCAAGCTCTTTGTTGATTTTGGCGATTTTTTCAGCTTCTTTTTTCTCTTTTTCACGTTCAACACGTTCTTGAGCTTCTTGGGCCCTTTTAGCTCTTAAGGCGTCTAGTTCTGATTGACGATCTTTTGCCCGTTCTTGTCTTTCTCTAAGCCTTTGAACTTCTCTTTCTTTTTCAGCTCGGATTCTTTCTTGTTCTTCGATTACTTCTTGTTCCCTTTTAGCCTTTTCTATGTTATAATTCATGATTTTCTCATCTTCTTCACGTTCTTGACGCTTTTTATCTTCTTTTATAAGGATTGCCCTACGGTTTACTTCTTCAACTTCGGCCATGAGTTTTTCTTGCATTTCCATTTTCTCTTTAGCGGATCTCATTTCTTCTTCTTGGAGAAGCTGGATTTGCTTTAACATCTGTTGACGTTCTTTTTCGAGAATTTCTTGTTCTTTCATTCGGATCAGTTCACGTTCTTTTATTTGATCTTTAAGAACTGATGCACCTTGAAGACGGTCTTCTTTCCATTTATGTTCTCTTTCGTCATGATATTTTATTACTTTAAGCCTTTCAACTTCCATCATCAAATCAAGCTGATCTTCAATTTTCTTCTTTTCTGAAGTTATATCTTTTTTCTCCTTAAGCTGCTCATCTCTAACAGTTACAACTTTAGCATACAAAACCATTTGGTTCATAGTTTTAACATCATCAAACTCTTGATCAAGCATTTGTTTAGCCCGCTCTTTAAAAAACTTATCCCTCTCTTTTTGTTCTTTCTCGCTTTCAGTCAAAGGTGCAGCTTTTTGCCTTTCATTTTCTAATTGCATCATCCTTTCTTTACGTGCTTTAGCTGCAGCTCTTTGTTGCTCTTTTTGTTCTTCAAGTACTTTATGTTCAGACAAAAGTTCTTCTTTAGTCTTTAAAACCGCTGCAGCTTTCATTCTTTGGATTTCAGTTAAAGGAATTACAGCTGCGGTTTCTGGAGTTGTTCCTTGATGAACCATGTTTTTAACTTTACGGATTTGTTCATCTGTGATTCTGCCTGCTTGGGTTGATCCTGAGGCTTTAGCTCCAAACAAAGCTTCATCAACTTCTGAACGGTCGGAAACTTTCTTATAACTTCCACCGGATTTCTTAGAAGACGCAACACTGCCTTGAGATTTCTAAGTAACGCTTACCATTGTTAATAATTATTTGAATATGTAGGATTAGAAGAAAATAAAGGAAGAGGGCTATGGCTGATTATAAGAGGATTTTGATTATTGCAAGAGTTTTTTGAAATATTGTTTGGAGATGTGAATTTTTTGTTAAAAAGGTAGGATTTATATTATTAGGATTAGTTTATTTTGAATACTAGATGAGCTTTTTAAATTTGTTAAGAATTTGTGCCATCATTTTATTAAAAGCATAAGGCTAGAATGCATATGGAAANGTTAAGAATTTGTGCCATCATTTTATTAAAAGCATAAGGCTAGAATGCATATGGAAATAAGCACCTAAGCACTTTGGATTTTCAGGAGTCTTATAAGTCATTAAGAAAATAATAAGATATTTTTATTAAAGAAATAATAATAATAATAATCATGCATATTAGTTAAAAGTATTGGATTTGAACAATTGTCAGTCTAGTATTAATTACTAAATTTTGCTCAATGATCTAAATAAAATCTGAATAAATTTAACTAATAATTATTATATTTATCATAAAAGGCATCATTTAAAGTATATGCCTATTATAAATTCTTTAAATTTATAATTTTCTCCTTAAATCAAGAGCATCTATACACAAAAACCTATAAAAAAATCAAATTTTTCCACACAAGCCTAAAATCACCCAAACCTGCTATTTCCCCTCTAAAATCACACATATTTTTAGCACAATTTTCCACTAAAATTTCCATTTAATTCAAAAAAAGCTAAAAACAATAAATATGGAGAATAGAGATTTTCGACCTTTTGCTTGTGAACTCTGTGAGCTAAGATTCACAACAAAACAGTTCCTTCAAAGACATTACATAGTTCATACCGAAGAGAGAAGTTTCAAATGCTCATTTTGTGACAACAGCTACAAATATAAAAAAGGCCTCAATAGGCATTACAAAAAAGTTCATTATCAGCACTATCACAATGAGGTCATCTTAAAATACCACGACAAAACCAAGCTTCATTTAATTAATGAAAACCTCGAAGATACTAATAAAGCATCAAAAGACTCTAAAAAACACACAACAAAAATATGGAATGAAGAAAACTGTAAGTTAAACACCCAAACCACTTGGCCTGTTCTTTTGGACATGTCGAACCTTATAATAACCTCCCCTTTCCCTTTATCATAATTTTGATAAAATGTTAATATAGTAATCATAACCCAATAAAAAAAACTTCTTCTATTATCTACCTTTTATATTTTAAGCTATAAACCATAAGCAACACCTACCTCATAAACAAAACTATTTTGAATTTGAGGCAAAAATCTCATTTTATGGACCTAAAACAAAATATTTTACTTATAAATGGCAAATAAACGATCAGATATATTTCTTACCCCATCACTAACCCCACGCACTGAACAAAGTAGTCGGTTTTTCCAACCTGAACCATCCGAAGAACCACATTTCTCTGTAAATCATAACTATACAAAACTAGGCATTGAAAAATCAGACTGCCTTCAAGCTGACACTCGCATGAGCACAGAAATGAACTCAAGTTCTTTACAAGCTAGCACCATGCAATCAATGAACTTTAAAAGATCTTTCTGTTTAAATTCCCCAAAACATTCAGTCCCACAGACTCCAGTTATGCTATCATTAAAAGCTAAAGAACTTCAAGAACAGAATCTAATGCCAAAACTTGAAGAAAGACTAAAAAGCTTAGAAAATCAAAATAATGGTTATAGGAAATCAGAAAACATTGAATCTGAGTCAATTTTTGATTTGAATGCTGAAAGATTTAATTCTGTTATTCAAGAACCTGATGATAATATTAGCTTTGAAGGTAATGAAGATATGAAAATCCCACAATTGATGTGGTGTGCGAGTTGTGGAGCTGAGGTTATGACAAAAATTGAGTATGTGAATACAGATAAAACTTTTTGGGCAGCTATGGGAATTTTATTGTCTGGAGGGTTTTTAGGATGCTTTTTGATACCTTATATGACGAATTCGTGTAAAGGTACTCGTGTGCGTTGCCATAAGTGTGAGAGGATACTTAGATAGTTGGAATTAAATAATTTATTGGATTTATGATGGATTTATATGGGTGAGTGAGTTTTGACATGGAAAGGGTTTTTTTTTTTGAATTTTTATGGTGTTATAAAGAAAATTAGTGTAAAAATGCTTGTTATAGCTGGAAAATACATTTTTGAAACCTTGAATATGATAGTTTTCAAAAACTTTACGGGTATACAAGGAAAACTTAAAAAAACTGCCATTTTAAACTTAATATAATGCTTACATGATACCTATGATAAATCCCTTCTAAATCATCATCAATCTTTAAGCATGTTAAAATTAATCCAACCACTGTTCTTTGCTTCTATTATTATAAAAATTAAAACGAGTCTCATTTTCATGCAAATTCCCTTTTCTCCTTTTCTCTCTTTCCATATAACCTTACCACAATATTCTAATTTATGCATACACAACCAGAAATTTATGGTTAATTCTCTAAGAACTCTCATGCAAGCTGGATTCTTGACTCTATCCTGTGATCTTTTAAAATCATATTATAAAAAATGCTCATGACTGTTTTAATAAAAAAAAATCTTAAAAATCATTCACAGAACACAAATGTATGATAATCAACTAATTATATTAAAATCAAATACCAAAAGCCCCATATGCGCTATAACTGTTTGCTCATTAACCCTACAATCTTCTTGAAAACATTTGAAAATAAACGGCAAGCCTGGTCTTAACTTCTTCATTCTGGAACATCATCTGAATTCTCAGCTGTTTTTTTTTTTTTAAAAAAGTCTGGAGGTGTAAAAAAATGTAAACTCCCACCAGTGTTGATTTTTTCTATATAAGCCTGATAATTTTCAACAAGTACACTCGATACAATTTAAGAAGTTTTAAGATAAAATGAGGAGTTGTGTAATATTATATTACATATTTTTAAGTTTAAACTTATTCCAACGAAATACTTGAGTTCTGATATTTTTTAGATGATTTTGTGTAATAAAAGGTTTTTGGGTTTTATTTAGATTGTCGTTTATGAAAATGTTTGTTTAATCTGAAAAGTTTTTTTTATATACAAACATATTTGATTTTATATGCAAATGAGTATATTATTTTTTGAATAGTATATGCACAGTATATTTTATTATAGTATTGTTGTTAAAGTTATATTATATTAGGATTGAAAAATTATATAAAGGAGTATATGATAGGAGTATAAAATTATAAATTTTTTTTTTTAATTACATTTTCATTTTTACCTCGATCAAACTTTTTCTCTAAGTAATTCTNGGATTGAAAAATTATATAAAGGAGTATATGATAGGAGTATAAAATTTATCTCTATAATTTCTTCTTCGTTAAATAAACTTCCTTTAATTTTTCATCAAAATATTTATTACAATTCCTATAAATATCATTTTTCGTTAAACTATAATTTTCATTCTTCAATTTCTCACACATCATTGCCTATTGTCCCTTCAAATATTTTTCATCATGAATTCGTTGTCTTAATATCATCCAAAGCATTTATAGATAAAAAGTATTAGACTAATAAACAAATCTGAAATATTACTACAAACTCTATAAAAACCATAATTTTTTTAAATTCAATAAATGCCTCTAATTTATAATTATCCACAATAATCAACTTATACATTTCATTCTCTCTTGAGTTTATCTCATCTTTTACACTCAATTCCTATTAAAAATTCATCTTTTCAAAACTTTTTATCCAAATTCGCCCTAAAACCATAAAAATTATCATAAACTTCAAAAAACCATGAATTATAAACTCCTATCATACTTTTCTAATACAATCTCCCTTAATTTATCATATCACCATACATTATTAAAAATACTAGTATGAATGATTAGAAAGACTAAGGCGCCTTATCATATAAGATTAAATAATGGCTTACAAAAAACATAGAGAAATTACTATAAAAAAACCTAGAATTTATATATAAAGATAATTTTGGACTCAATTAACTATTTTTATCATTGAATTCTTGGGTTGCCAATGCTGCTAATAAGTCAAGACATGGGATTGAAGATAAACGGGTCTGATATTCATGCCAGATTGACTGTATAGTATTATAAAGTGTAATAGAGTTGTCGCTTAGTTCTGTTAAAGATGATTCTATGTTATCTGACTCGTTGTCGGAACATTTGGTGGCTGAACTGTTATCTTTTATACTTTTCTTAGACTTGTTTTTCTCGCTTCTCATGATATTATTTTATTGCCATAATGTCTAAAGAAACTACAAGACTAATTTAGGTTAAGTTTAATGTAATTATCTATTAACTTCCTAAAGAAATATACTCAAATAATATAAACCTAGCTGCTCTTTTACTAGCTTAAAGACCAATTTTATTACTATATTTTTTCTAATCATGGCCGAAAACAAATGCTCACAAATCTTTTTTTAACATAATATTATGTCCCTTAAAGCTTTCTTAAGGTGAAAAGTGCTTTAAATAATCTATTCTACCAAATTATTAAGTCGATTATGCTAATGATAAAATTTAACCACTGCTTTAAATATTGTAAAAATTTATCTCCTTTAGCTAAAAGATTTAAAAATTTGATAGGTGGTTTTTGAGGATAAACTCTTATAAGAAAAAATAAATAAACACAAAGATTGTCCTAAGTTTTAACAATACTTAAATGTAGTAAAATATAAGTTTAGGGTAGAATTTTTATTGGTGATTTTTGTTGGAGATTATGTAAAGGGGGGGAAATTTCAGGAAAAGTTATTTCATTTACAAAGCTGAGGATGATTAAGATAATATTTCATAGCGAAGATTTTGATATGAAGATTAAGTTTAGGTTTAGGATAATTTTTTGGAAAATAATGGTATGATTAGAATTTTGGGATTTTTTTATATAAGATTAGATTATTTAGTGTAAAGTTTTTAATTTTTGGTAGGATTTTTTTATTAAAAGATTGGCAAGGAAGTTTTAGTTTTTATGTCTAAAGCACATATTTTTCGAATTATAGTAAATTGTAATTATTATATTTCGTATTGAATTATATATGATTTGATGAGGATTTTTATTATTTAAACTTAAAGTAAAGAAGATTTTCATATTTTGTCTTTGAAGATTTTTGAGTTGAGTTTAAATATGATAATTATTTTGTCAGAATATTTTAATGGTGCAACTGTTATCCCACAACTTAAAAGCCATTCAGCCTTGCCAAAAATTAACAAAAAAACTTATCCTAAGAATTACAAATTACATACAATCTTCTAATATTAATTGAGAATATATATATTTTTCGCTATTTCAAGTTTCTCCAAAACCTTCTGAGCACTAGGTCTTTTTTTCGGATTATATCTACAACATTCTTTAACAACTTCAGCTATCTCAGGAAGTACATTATCAGGTATAGGTAAAGGTTTCTTATTAAAAATCTCAAAAAAAATGCTATTTGCCTTACTACTCGATATATAATGCCAAGGTCTCTTATTACTAAAAATCTCAACAATCAAACATCCTAATGCCCAAATATCAACTTCAACACCAATATTTTCACTTTTAGAATTATCAAAAAGCTCTGGGGCCATAAACCTAGTTGTCCCAATACATATTGTCGTCATAGATTCTTCACTTTGGGCAAAACTTGATGAAAATCTTGCAAGGCCGAAATCAGCTATTTTCACATTCAAATTATGGTCCATCAAACAGTTTTCAGGTTTTAAATCCCTATGGATTATAGGAGGGTTATTAGAATGTAGATATGAAATCCCTTTACATAATTGAATGCTTATACTAAACCTTTCAGCTAAAGTGAGTTTTCGTTCTTTATTCTTGTGGATTGCATAAAATAAAGTTAAATTAGGGACTAGCTCAGTTATTAAACATAGATTTGGCTTATCGATACATATACCCATAAGTAAAAGGAGATTAGGGTGACGTACTTGGGTTAAAACTTGAAGTTCTTTAGCAAATTTTTTCATTTTCTTATCAGACTCACTATAATCAGTTGTGAATTGCTTTATTGCTATTTCGCTACCACGCCATTTACCTTTATAGACTAAACAACTTGATCCTTTGTTGATAATATCTTGGAGTTCAAGTTCTTCACCTTTGATCATTGGGACTTTTGATTCTTCAAGAGTTTTTTCTAAAAAAAAGAGCTTCGCGCCTTTTTCAAGCTCAATTTTGGTTTCTTTTGAGACCTGGGTAGATACTTGGTCTCGTACTGGGGATATATCATCGTGTATTGGTTTAGCTAGATAATCTTCCATATTAAATTGTTCTAATATGCCTTCAATTCCAGGATATTTTATAGTCAAAGCTAGGTCATAAGGACTTTTCCCGGTTAGATCTTTTAAATCTTTTCGTGCATTATATTTTAATAACAATGCGACTATATCTGAATCACAGAGTTCTACAGCAACATGTAGGGAACTTTTACCATTTATGTCTTGATCATCAACTGAAAGTTTGAAAGTCTTACTGTCTCTTAAGAGTTTCCAAGTCAAGTCATAATGTCCAAGCTCGATTGCCCTATGAAGTATCGTCCTTCCTTTTTCTAATGAAGGCATTAGTACAGCATTACGTAAATAACAGTATTTAAACAACTTCATTTGACCTTTTTCTAAAGCTGCTCTTAGAACTGAGATCCCGTTAGAGCTAAGAAGGTTTACATTTTTTTGTATTTGTAAGCATTTGATTGCTTCGTCTTCTTGTCCTTGATTGATGAGCCGAAAAATCTGCGTATTTTGATTTCCCATTATTATGGATTAAAATTATTATAAACATGTAGTGTTAATGTATGTTTGACAAGGTTAATAATTGGATTGGTAAAAAATTTTTGGGGTTTTTTAAATTAGATATCAAGGCTTTTATATGATTTTTTGATGTGTTGTGTTAAGAATATGATGGTTTAGAGGAAAAGATACTCATTTGGTGAGGTTTAAAGAATTTGTGTTATAAAAAAAATAGTAGGATTTTTATGTTGAGAAATGCAGTTTGGGTTTTTTGTGTTGGGGGTATGGTAAAAGTGTAGGTTTGGGTTTTAGAGAGTTTTTATAAGAAAAAGGTTTGAAGTTATGTTTATGGATAAAAAATTTAAGATTTAAGGAATTTTTTTAGAGGTCTTTGTTTGGGTTATACTTTTTTGATTTTGGTTTTATTATTATAATTGAGAAGATGGTGGAAATCAGTTTTTTGTTAGGAAAAAAATAGTTTATTTGAGGCAATAGGAATACTATTTTAAAGTAATGTTGTAATAATTCCAGAATTGTGAGATAATATAAAAGGATTAGATTATGTTGTTGTATGAATATTTTCAAAACACGATGCTATAGTTCTAATCCAAAAAGCTAAAAAGTATTTATTTAAATCAATTTTTTTCCAAAAGCTTCAAACTAATTAGCTTAGATTAAAAATCACTTATAAAACATGCAGACACCTTAAACTCATATTTTCTTAATTTCCAAACCAAAAACCATCTCATAACAAGTATCCACATTTTTCCAAATCAAAATACTTCCAAAAAACCTAAAAAAACTCTTATTCCGCCTTAAAAATCATAAAAAATTCTTCATTCAATCTTATCAAAAAATCCATACCAAAACTACTAATTACACTATTATCACAACAAATTTCATTTCCGCGAGCCTATCCTCAAATTAAAGTTCAAAGACAAATTAGCTGGTCCAAAAAGAGCTAAAAACTCCTCAACATTCAAAAAATTATCTTTATTTTCATCAAAATGTTCAAACAACTCTTCAATTGACTCTACAGTCAAAACCCCTTCAAGACCACTTTTCAATTCCCTTAAATCAACCATCCCATCATTATTCGTGTCAAATTTTTCAAATATTTTAACCAAAATTTTCTTATCAATTTTCTCATAATCCAAACATTTTACCGAAAAACCTTTCAAAGCAGCTTCAGGGTATTCAAAAATCACCCCTTTTCTTCGATGATTTTCAAACCGAGACATACATTGATTAGGTCTATCCCTGTATTTATAATAAAAATTCATAAAATCTTTTAAATTAAGTTCAGTATTGAGTTTAAAATGATACTGGGCATATAAAACTGTTGCAGGTTTTTGGAATTTAGCATATTTTATCATAGTGTCATATATACAATTTACTGTAGCTTTTTGTGATCTATTACAAGCTTCAGTGAAAATGCTAATAAATTCACTTTTACTTGGTTCTGATATAAAAAGTGAAGGAAGGTTACTTTGTGGAGAAATACTAATTTTCCTACGTCCTGCTCTTGTAAATCTTCCTCCTTGACTTGTAAGGCGTAAAGGTATAGCTTTTGTATCATAAGAGGTTTTTGAACCTTTGAATAATTTGAATAAGATTATATTGTTTTCAATCCATTTTATAAGCCTAAATAAATTTTACTCGCTTTTGACTAGTTGCCCATCAAAGTTGATATCAGCATTTTTAAAAGCTTCGGATAAATAGTTTTCTTCGTTTGTGTTTATGTATTTATTATCCCTTACAGCTGTTTTGATACCTTTTAGAAAACACTTACACATAATCCTCATCTCATCTTTACTTAATTTCTTTGAATGGTCAAAATCAAAAACCATCATAGCAAGTTCTACTTTTTCTTCAATATCAGTCATTGAGTAAGTAATAATTACAGCTAAAAGTTCTAAGATATTAACAGTCTTGTTTAGGGTGTTTGAAAAGTATTTAAAAATAGCATCATGATGAAGTTCAATTTGTGAATGTTTGATGGTTTTCATGAACTCAGATAAAGATAGGTTGACATGAGGGGAATATCGGCTTTCATAAAAATTGTAAAAAGTTTTTATAGCGATTTTTTTCCATTTGGTTAAGAAGTTCAAGGATTCATTGATGGGTAGGAGTAGGAATGATTTTTGAGATGCATAAGGGTTGATATGATTACCCATATTAATAATGGAGGAACTTTAAAGACCTATTTTTAGCAGTTTTAGTGTTTGGATGAATTATTAAATGGAAGCTTGTGAAACAAGAAAATTTTGGTAGGGAATATCAAGATGATGAAGTTGTTTTGAATTAAATAGGGGAAAATATGTGAGGAATTAAACTTTTTTATAAGGATTAGTTAGGAAATTGATGTTTGAAGGTAAGAGAATAAGGGGTTAAATAATAGGAAATGGATTTGGGAAGATTATTGAGGATAATAAAATTGGGATGAAGGATAATAGAAGATGAGGGTTGGATTTATAGATCGCATCAGTGTAGGTTAGAAAAATCAGAAGAAAAAAAACATTGGAAGTTATTTTTGAGAGAATTAGAGGTTTGGGTTTATAAAGTTTCTATAAGAAATGTAATGTTTTATTATTTAAGAGTTGGTTATTTAGTTTTAACCTTAAAGAAAATTTCTTATAGCTTTTGAATATTATTTAAATACATAAAAGTATATTTATAACTTGAAAATAATACATGCAACAGAAATAGTAATTTAATTGATTAAAATTTGATTTTTTATTATAATATAATGCATATCTATAATACTTCATATGTATTAATCTAATTTATTTTTTATTGAATATCTTAAAAGTATAAAAATTCATGTAATAATATATACAAATTACTAGATATATTTATAGAGTTCGATAAAGTATATCCAACTTTTCAACATTAAAAATAAAAACACGCAAAAAATTATGCTAATATTCAAAGCTATAAAAGAATACATTATAATCTATTACCATTCATTATCCCTTTAATATACTTAATTGTCCTAATCTCTTCCATATTTTGTAATAAAAACTAGTTCTAATTAAAACTTTCTTAAGTACTTAGCAATTAGCCACAATAAAACTAAGTAGCAAATACAAGATAAAAAATCTTAAATTAAAAAAGCATGAATACAAGGCCTCTAATTACAATCACATTTCCAAAATCCGATCCTAGAACACTCAATTCTATTTTTCAAGCATATCCTCTTCTAAAAACACACAAAAAAATCATAATCAATCACAGGCTAAATACAATCTTTAAACCTAAGCCCTTAAAATTTCAATTTTATGCTAATTAAATCATATCTTCCATAAAAAAAAGCCAATATTATCCTACTTATCTTAGCTTAACATAACCCGACCTGCCAAAGACATTATAACAAAACCCAATCAAAACAATGGCCTGGACAAAGCTTGTAAAAATAGCGACTAAACTAATAAAATATCCTGAATACCAAGCACTACTACAATCATTATCTTCAAAAACAAATATAATAACCCCAGTCAAATGCATGCCAAGTTGAGCAAAGCATAATACAACAAGAATATACTGTGAAGCATGTCTAAAGCTAGCAGGGCTATCAGAAAGCATATTGAATAAGAAAATCATGTTGATTGAAACAAAAGTATAAGTCAAATACTCAAGCCAAGAATTCATTGGTGCTGAACAACTACCTCCTATAGTCACAATATATATAAGAACACACATTAAAGGTAATGTGCATATTGATGTATAAAATTGAACTTTTTCACAAGGAAGTATTGTTTGCTGTCGTACTCGATCTCTTGTCAACTGTCTATGAAGTTCTTCTGTTGCATTGGGTACTTCATGGAATGGTTTTATTTGAGACATTTTTTATAATGGTTAATCATTTATGTGGTATGATGATTTAGTATTAAGGATTATATAATATGCGATAAGTATTTTTTTTTTTAAGGTAAGACTAAATTTTATAGGAAATATGGGTGAGAAATGATGTATGGGAAGAATAAAATAATTGACTTTTGTGTATTTATATACCTAATCTTTATTTTTTACAACATCAATAACTCTTTTAAAAGCAACTTCCTTAGGCTCTCTAAACTGAATGCGAACATTGATTTTAGACTCCATAAAAAGCACTTCTGAGATTTCTTTTAATATCGCATAAGCCTGACTGTAAATCAACCACAAGTCCCCAACAGAAGTTTTTATAACTAAATCCAAATGGTTTGAAAGCAAAAAAAGCCTTATAACCGTAGCCAAAGGTAAAATACTAATAACCCTCCCACTAAATTTTACCAGATAAATATTCATATTACTCAAAACAAGTTTTCTCCTATCGATAACTGGTTTTCTTTCATAAAGGGTAATAGAAGTTATAAGATACTCACCTTTAGTCCCATATATATCTTTAATACAAGTAAAAAGCTTAACATCAGGTTCTTCAGGTTCAGCTGGTATTGCTAGAATTTTTTTCAGCATTTTAGTTGAATCAGCTAATATAATTGTAAGAAAATCTTCTTTCATTAAATAATACATGATTTTTATAGCATTAACTATAGAAATCGCATCTTGTGAGTAAAACCAAAAACTCATACTAGTCTCTGCCTTAGAGTTTATTCCAAATGATGTATTATCTAATGAATATCCAAGACTTGTTAGGTTTTCTATAGGAATTCTTAGGTTTAACTGTGTGAAATCATTAGCTTCAACAATATAAATAGAAAAAGTTGTCAAAAGAAGCCATCGGGATTCTTTTACCCCATATCGATTTTTTTTATAAATTCTTGTATACCCTTCTACTTCTTCTTTTAAAGGTTCACCTTTAGGTTTAAACTGCACCATAAGCCAAGTGATTTGCTTTTGCTGAAACTCTGTAAGTTCTTGTGGACTATCTAAATGATAATGTGGACTTTCTATATAATTAGTCTCATCTTGGTGCATAATTTCATAAGCTTCAGATTCAGTAGTTTCTTTAAGCTTTTCATGAGAAAATTTTGTACCCATTATGTCTTTTTATTATAATTTCATAATAAAATCTAATCCAAAAAAATTAATTGTTGGTTTTCCATATGACCATAATATTTAAATTAATGGGTAATTGTTTTGTATCGCATGAAGAATTGAAGACAGGATGTTTGTCAAGAGAAAAGTTCGACTTTGAAAGGGTTATTGGAAAAGGTGGCTTTGGCTGCGTATGGGAAGGAAAATTCCTTGAGACTAATAAAAAATGCGCAATCAAAGAAATCAAGAAATCTCTAATCACAAGCGAAAACTCAATTTTTGTCATTCTCAATGAGCTTAAAATATTGACAAACCTGAATTTTTCTTTATTAGTAAACCCAATTGTCGCATTTCAGGATAAAAAATGCTTGTATCTAGTTTTAGATCTAAAATCAGGAGGTGATTTAAGGTACAATTTAATAGTCCAAGAAAAATTCTCAGAAGCACAAGGGAAGTTTTTTGCTTGCTGTATGGTTCTTACTCTTGAATATCTGCATAGTCGAAATATTTTGCATAGAGATATCAAGCCTGAAAATTTGCTTTTAGACAGTGAAGGGTACTTACATCTCACAGATTTTGGGATTGCTTGTATTACGAAGAATGGTATGTGTAATGATTTTTCGGGAACACCTGGATATATGTCCCCTGAGACGGTATTGAAAAAACCTCAAAGTTTCGCTTCTGATTTTTTCAGTGTTGGGGCTGTGTTGTATGAAGTATTATTAGGAAGAAGACCTTTTGAAAGCTTGGATAGGAAAGTGATTATTAATCAAATACAGAATGGGGAAATTAATTTTGCTTTAAAAGATTTTGATGGACTATCAAGAAACTGTATAGATTTTATTGCTTCGTTACTTGTTTTGAATCAGAAAAAACGGTTAGGAAGGTTTGGAGTTGATGAAGTTAAATCGCATTTATGGTTTAAAGGGGTTGATTGGGACTCAATTCGAAATAAAACTTTTAGACCTCCATTTAAACCTCAACTTCTTGATAATTTCAGCTCATTTGCCAATATGGACTTGAAGTATAAAAGAAAAGTTGAAAGGGTAGGCAATATCAGCAATAAACTTATAGGCTACTTTTATGTATCTCCCTTTGCCATAAAGTAATAATTATCAATTGTTTATTGTATATCAATAAATTATCACTAAATATAAGACCCCTTAATAAAGCCAAAAATTTGATAGATTATTACAATCAACAATTTCTTCATATAAAAATCTCAATCATATCCATCTAAACCAAATAATTAACTTATAAGAAAAAACCTAATTTTTTTTTTCTTGAAATGCTAAAAACTCTAAAACGCTACCTTTTTAAAATCCACTTCTCAAATAAAACCCCAAAAACACATAAAAATCATATAAAATGGCATCTCCCGCGCATTGCCAATCCGACCTTGAAAGTGATGAAAACAAACCCCTGAAACGCAAAGCTAAAATTTTTGAAACTAAAGCAAGCCAAAGCGCGATATCAAAAAGAAAAAGAGTATCTTTTAGCTTATCTAAAATAATCAGTCTCACAAACACTGAAGAAATCAAAAACCATGAAGTCAATTTAGAGTTGCAAAAATGTGAAGAGCAACTAGTTCATCATCAAAACGAAGAAAAAGTTTTCCTAAACCAAATCGAAAAAAGTAAATCCGAACTTTTTAGTCTTCTTAATCAGTTAAAAACTAAAATGGGTATTCCAATAACCCCAACTAAAAATGAACTTCAAATTTTATATGATGTATTATCAGAAGAACAACAATTAGCTAATGATATGGAAAAAGAAAATCAATATTACTATAAAAAACTATCTCAAGCAATAAAAAAACTAGAAAATAATCTTAAAAACATCAGTAATATAAACCAGTTAGAAACAAAATACGATATTTCATCTAGAATACAAACAAAAATAAAACATCAACAGTATAAGTTTATTATAAACTTACTAAAATCTGCAGGAATCACTATCAAACGTACATCAGACTCTTATAATATTTCATGTAAAAAAAGTAGTTATTCAATAACTTCAATGGCTTCATATTTTATTACAATGATCAATCATGACTCATTAAATCTTTTTCAACCTGGTGTTCATAAAATCCCAGCTTTACAATTGAAATATTTAGTTTATAGGTTATTATCTGAATAATAATGTAATTTTATATTAGATATGGAAGCAGAACAAGATCAAAAATATTATGATAGGAAGTACCCTGGGGTTGTTAATATGAAAGGGATTATGTTTGAGTGTACAATTTTAACAACAGGGTCTTTAGGATTTTCTTATAGGACTTATAAGTTTGCTAAGTTAGGTAAAAATCCTACTTTTCCATCAGCTATAGCGACTGTGTGTTTGTTGGTACTTATGAAGAAAACAGATATATTGTCAGACTTGTTTATTCATAGACAGAAATATCCGGAACTTTATCCTGACCTTAAGGCTCAACATCAGTAATTAGTTTTAGTAGATTTTTATAGGGTTTAGAATTAGAAAATGGATAAGAGAATTGAAGGAATTTGAAAGTGAGGGTGATGTTTGGATTTTTTAAAGATTTTTGGTACTCGTGATGAAAATTGTCGGATTTTTTTAAAGTTTTTTGATTTTGGGTGATTTGGTTTTTAAATTGGAAAAATTGTGAGAGTTATGAAGTGTTGTTGATGTAGGATTTTAGGAAGTATAAGAAGATGAGAGGTTTTTGGTTATTTTAGAGATGATTACTTGAAGATAAAATATGGGTGGTTTTGGCTGAGCTGGTGGGAATTGATTATAGTATTAAATTTTAATTTTGATATACTTTTTTAGATTTTAAAGCATTCTTTGATTATCATTAAATGCTTAATTTATTAGGTTTGATAATTCCCTAAAAACATAAATAACTACATGGAAAATAATATATATATGTAATTGGATCTCTCATAATTATAGAAATTTAATAATTTCTACATTGCCCAAATCATTCCATGAATTTTGTTAGAAATTTAAATCATCAATATTTCACTACAAATTCCGAAATCAGCGATTAATTTCCCAAGCATATTTCCCAGTACAATTACACTAAAATCAGATCCTAAACACAAAATTCAAAAAAAAATCCATTAACCAATAAAACTTCCAAAAACCCGAAATCCTAAACCTTCATATAAAAATCCATTTAATCCATACATATTTTTACATATAAATTCAAGAAGTATTTATATTAAAGTAATTTAGTCTTTGAAAAAACATTATTCATCACATCAGTACTATCACCAAAAGATACATCAGACAGTTTTTTTTGTTTAATATGATCAAAAAATTTACTGCGTTTTGTTTTCCTTTTTCTGAATGCCCGATCCTGTTTATTATCATCTTTCTGATAATCAGCAGCCATTAATGCTTGAGGTTTGAAAAAAGGTGTTGATACATTTCTTGACCCTGTATTTACCCTTTCACTATATAAAATAGGTGGAAGACTTGGTTTTATTATACACTTTTTATTAGGCAAAGGAGCTTGGAAGATTTTAGGTAAAAAATTATGGGACTTGGATGCGTTTAAAGATTTCGAACAGGGTTTATCAAATGTGCAGTTATCTTTTGTTAGAAGGTTTGAGAGTGAAGGAGATTTTCGATGTTTATTTAAAATGGGTCTTAATGTTGGGTTGTTCTTACCTGTACATTTCATGTTGTCAAAAGGATCTGGAGTGTTTATCTGTATGTTATTTACAATCTTTCTAGCTGATGAGCATTTTTTTAATTCAGGGCTTGAAAATCTGTCAATGTTTCTACTTGGCAAAGGTAGGATATTATTCACATAGCTTGGCACTTTTCGCATTTCTAATATGAATTTGTATAATCTGTCGAAATTTAATAAACTCATACTTAACTACTGAAGGATACTAATAATAGCCTTATTAATTTTTCTTTAGCATACTATAATTCAGTCCTATCTATTTCAAATACATTCGCATTATTAATCATAATCTTATCTGAAAACTAATAGGATTCTTTAATATTATCTTAAAATCTTTTCCCCTTTAAATCCTAAATGCGGATCTTCATTTTATCAACAATTATTTTCCTATAAAGTTTTCTAAAATATTTTCATTCTTTTTGATAATGTTTTTTCTTATTTTTAATTCAAACATGTGCTAATATACTAATTGGCATGATTTCAAACATATAATATCATCATCTTCAATGATAATCAACAACAAATAATCTTTATCTAAATAAAAAATATAAACAACACAAAACTTAACTACAAAATAAAAATATAAATTATAGTTTATAATAATATAAACTTTATATTGTCATGCTATCTTCTGTCTAATTTGAACCTAAAATACAAAAATAATTACCTCATATTGACTATTATAAAAAAAAATCTATCACAAGGTCACAACATCTACTTTTTTTTAAAAAATCATCAGTCGCTAAGTTAATTCCTAACACCCAAAATATTCAACAAGCATTTCTAAACCTGAAATTTTAAATAAATTTTCAAATTTTTTTTTACAAAAACCTCCTGAACCCTAAACCTTTAATCACATATAAAAACTTGCATCCTCAATAATCACTGCTTAATAATAAATGCAAAATACCTTCTGTTAAATTTCTAATTATCTCCTATATAAAAAACTTATGATAATATAATACAGCCATATTTTCCAAGTAATAAAACTATTATGGCTAGCGAATGTATCTTATTTATCAGTGTCTCATTCATAAGTAGATTGCTATTTCCAGACATAAGCCACCTTCTATCCAACTTTCTAAGTAATTTTCTCTATCAAGCACTTACCCAAGCGACAAAAATTACATCAAACGCTAATTCTTTTAACAACGAATTCACAAGAGAATTTTTCCAAGACCAAAAAATACCTACACAACCTTTATCCTCTAATAATCCTATAGAAAAATTCAAATTTTCTCATTATTTCTGGCTTATACCAAAGAATAATATTCCTTATATTGATCATACTGATTTTTTATTAAGTCACCAGGCCTTATTATTCCTTATTATCACAGCAGGAATCATAGGCTTTATATTCGGTAAACTTGTTTCTTACTTGACCTCATCATCATTATTTTCTTATAATATTCAAAAAGAAACTCCATCTCCTATCTTTGAAGCTGAAGAAATAATAGAAAAACCAATCGAAAACTTTGGCCTTTCATATGAAAATACTTGTAAAAATAACTGTTATGAAAAGGAGTTAGAAAAAGATATAAAATCAATGATTGATAATTCGAATTTTATAAGAAATTTTTATGAACATGATTTGATTGAGACAAAAAGAGAGGATGAGGTCTACACGGCGAAGCATGTTTTAGATAAACAAACTTATGTGATTAAAAAAATCACTTTAAATATGTTGAAAAATAAGAAACTGTCTGAAAATGAGATTTTCAAAGAAATTTATAGTCTAAAATCTTTAGATTCTAAATATATTGCCAGGTATCTAACAAGTTGGCTTGAAGAAGAAGAGGTTCAAATAGGGATTTTATATAAGAAAAAGCTTTTGCTATGTATACAAACTGAAGTTTATACGTATAAAAACTTGAAAGAATGGCTTGATTTGGGTATACAAAATAAAAAATTATGTTATAAAATTTTTAAACAACTGGTTAAAGGATTGAAAAGTATACATGAAAGTGGTTTATGTCATGGGGATTTAAAGAGTAAAAATGTATATTTGAATAGATCAAAACATGTGAAAATATCAAATTTCAGACTAGGAAAAGTTGGGGGGAATTGTGTTAAGGATGGGCAGAAGGAGGATATTTTGAGACTTGCGGGGATTTTGATTGAATTGTTTGTGATTTTTAGAAGTAAGGAAGAAAGGAAAAATGCTTTAGAAAGGTTTAGGGAAAGTTTGGAAATTCCTCAGGAGATTAGAGATGATTATGAATGTGTTTATGAGGTATTAGAAGGAATGGTCAAGGGAAGAAATAGTGTTGATGTGTTAAATAGCATTTTAGAATGTCATAAGTTCTATGATGCTATATAAGTAATTTATACACAAAAAATTTTAGGAGTTGGGAATCGAGTAAAACAAAATATAATAAATTTGAAGATTTAAATACTAGGGAGATGATAGGGTTATTTTTATAGGAATGATAATTTGTGTTTATAATTTGAATTTAATAAAAAGGTTGTAGGCTGATTATTTACTATTAAAAATCTGTTTAAATCGTATTTATTATTTTACCCTTAAAAATTATAGTTTGAATTTTCTCCATTGTTATTAACACCTTAAAAAACATTCACACATATTTTAAATATACATAAACCCTAGCCTATAAAAAGTGTTATTTCATAACAAAACCAACCTAAAATCATCAATATCTAATTAACTTCTCTTACCTTTCTAACAAATCATTTAAACAATCCAAAAATTATCAATGCTATATTCCCATATTATCATAAAATCCTTTTAATAATATTTCTATCCATATCTAAACAACAACTAAAATCCTCACTCAAAAAAAACTTTTCACTTTCTAATATCCCCAGCATTTCTCAATAAAATTCTCATCTACCCTTTCATCTATTTCCTCTCATAAGCATTCCTCTAAAAAACCCTTATATCACTCTCACTCTCCAAACCCAATCAGCAGTTCTTACCGTTTTTACTTTCTTTTCTCTCTATGGTATAAAAAATGGGCTGTAAAAACTGCAAAAGTACCCTACAAACAAACCAGTTAAATTCTAACAATCTAGACTTCGCATTGACTAAAGCTATAAGCCAAGATGATATGCACCAACTTAAAGATTGTATAAAAGATGTCTATTCTCATTATTCAGCGGATGCAGTTTTTTTTGATTCATATGAGTTGAAATGTAAGAATCTCACTTTAAACTGTCTAAGCCTTTGTCTTATAATTGGTGCTTCTAAATGCTTTAAAATGCTTTTGAAGATTGGAAGTTCTTTAACTCGTATGGAAAAAATATTATGGATGCAACAAATTGACCCTATGAGAGTATTGGCAGCTAAAGGATATACAAAAATTATGAAAATTTATTTACCTGCTTATTTGGCTAATCAGAGAAGGAATCCTAGTGAAACTTTTAATAAAGAAAGTGATGATGCGGTATGGCAGGAATGCTATATACATACAGCTACAAGATATTTGATGTTACCTTTGGTTTATTATTTTTATAAGAATTTTGAAAATAAACAAGATGTACCTGAAGAATTTGATGTGCATTCACAGAGAAATACACTTAGGGAAAATTGTGCATTGATTGCTTGTAGAAAAGGATCACTGCCTCTAATTAAACTTCTTTACGAGTTTTGCCACGCTGACTTCAATGCAAAGAACATCCTAGGAGAAAATGCTGTAATTATATGTCTCAGAGGGCTTTTAGAGAGTAAAAATGAAAGTTTTCACAATTGTATTGCCTATTTGGTAGATACTGTCCAGATAGATATCTCATACAGATATGAAGAAATGCTATTTCTAGCAGAAGATGAACGTATTGTTAAATATCTAGAAAAAAAACTTGAAAACCAAGGTATTTTAGCGACTAAACTAAATCTACCAAATATAACTATTGAACAAACCCCTTCAATAAACTTCACCCTTAGCCACAAACTTAAAGAGGCCCTAAGCTTAACCAAGAACTCAGTTTTCTCATTATCTGATGCAAGTATATTAATATAATTGTTTTATTTCGTGTATAATCTGTTATTTATTTGAAACACAAAAACTCAAATGCTATAAAATCCTCATAAACATATACTAAAATAACTTATTACATATTAACTCTTACCTAAAAAAACCAAATTTTATCTTCGACTTCTTATTCTTCCTCTCTGCATTCATCCCACAAATCTCTTTCGAATTATACCCTAGCATCTTTGAAAATACTTCCACCATATCCTCAGCATTCCCTTGCAAAATCGGTATTTCCTTCCCTAAATTCCACCAAAACTCCTTAAGATGCCCAATATCCATCTTACTAAGCCTATCAACCTCAGCTTGTAAATCCCTAACATTTTGTTTAAGATAAGAAATTTGTTCTTTATGCAAATGTATCTCATGTTTTTTCTCATAAACCCTAGACTTTTCCATTTGCAACTGTCTTTTCATAAAATAATTTGAATCTGAACTCATAGCTGGTGTTGACATCCTAGGACTAGGTTCAGTTTGTATTTCAAGTCTTTCATATCTACAAAACTCTTCAATCCTTTTATCTTTTTCAGCTTTTTCTTGTTCTAATATCCCAATTTTTATTTTATATTTGCTTAATATTTCAGCTAATGTTTCAGATAAATCTTTTATTATAGCCCCAGGGATAACTTCATGGGTTATAAGTTTTTTGATTTTTAATCCCATGTCTATAAATTTGTATATCACATCTTTACTTGACATGTTTTCTGTATTTGACATTAGATTATCTTTTATCCTTAAGGCCATATCATTGATTTCTTCTATAAGCATTTCGTGTATATCATTAGAATTTACTGCAGCAAATTTATCAACACTTTCTGTAAGTTCGAAATCTCCGCTGTTACTAAAATGAAGTAATTCACTTGACCCATATCTTGAAAATGATGATCTTGGTGGTCCTTCAGGGATTTTACAGTCTTTAAGCTTTTCTATTTCTTTTTTTAATAATGATATAGTCCCTTCAAGTCTTTCTTTTTCTCTGTTTATATCAGATAATTGTCTTTCGTTGTCTTTGAATTTCACTTCGATATAAGCTTTTTCATTACGTAATCTAAACATTTGAGTTTCTATATCTTGTCGTGCTTCACCACAATCTCTGAGGATTGTTTCTTTTTCTTGTTCATATTTTTCGCTTATACTTCGAAGTGCTGCTCGGAGTTCTTGTATTTCAATCATTTCTTTGATATTGCTGCAATCGAGATCTAAAGAGTCATCTGAGTCATTTTTTTTGCTTGTGAGCTCTTTATTGACTTTTTCTAGAAATTCGCATTTTTCTTGTAGGATTCGAACTTCATCTTCAAGTTGTCTAAATTTTGTTAGGTTGCCTTCATTGCTTAGAAGGTCAGATTTTAACTGCATGTTTAATAGAATAAGGTCTTCATAGTTTTTTTGCATGATTTCTTCTTGTTTGGTTTTATCTTCTTCAGATTTTTCATTTAATTCAAGGTCTTGGATGTAGATGGTCACAGTTGGAGTTATAATTTCATTTTTAGCATTTTTCAACTCAGTTTTTAAGCATTCAATAAGCTTATAAGCTTCTAAAATCTTATTCTCGAATGCTTGTGATGAGTAATTTTTTTCCAGTTCCAAGTTTTTTTCTGTTAATATCTTTTCTACGTTTTTATAATCTTGTAGGATTTTCCTGAACTTTTGCTTTACTGACTGAGTCTTGATCAAGTTTTTTAATACTTTTTCTGAAACGGCGTTAATTTTACTATCTAGGCTGCTGAAAATCAGACTTAGCCGCTTTTCAAAACTCTTTAAGCACTCAAGTTCAAGACTTTTCATTTCTTCATATATTGATTCCTCTGTGATTTCCTTATCAGCAGCTAATAAAAAGTCCTCACTGATCCCAGATAGTTTAACAATCTTGCTTATTTTGCTTTTAAGCAAAGAGTTTTGAAGCTCTAAACATCTTATATACTCAGATTCATTGACTTTTAATATTGTCGAGGACTCATGAGATAATACTCCATCTTCGATACGTTTGAATATTGGGCTTTCAGTATCACTTCCATATTTCCTAAACCTTGATGTGCAGTTTTTGTCTGTGTCAAAGGTTTTGAGGAAATCTTCGGTATGTTCAAGCTTAAATTTGCTTAGTTGTTCCAATTCGCTATTCATGTTTTGAAAAAATTATATTCTGAAATAATGACCATGATTAATTATTTGGTTTATTAAAATGATTGAGGAAAGTGATTGATGAATATCCTTTAGGTTTAAAAAAAACTACAGAAAATTAACTTGGAATAAGGGAGATTAGGATAAAAGAGAAATTGTTTGAATATTTTTGTAGTAAAAAAACATAGGATTTTATGTTAAAATGAGAGTTGGGGATAATAAAAGTTGTATTTTATGAGGTTAAGTTCGAGGTTTGAATTGAATTTTGTAAGGTTGATGCTGAGTAATTGTGTTTATGATGAGATCGGAACTGCATTTAAATAGTGTTACGATTGGAGGAAATGGGTGTTAGGGTGTGAATATTATTGGATTTTTTTCATATGATAGTATATTTAGATAGGTAAATTGATAATATAAAGGTGACTTTATGCATAAATATTAGTCAAAATAAAAACTGATTTGTCTTCATGTTGATTTCTAAAATAACAAAATTATCTTACCTTATAAAAAGTTTGTATATTACAAAGTATATAGTTAGCTTTTTTGATGCTAATATAATTTATTATAAACTTATCATGTATTATCTAATCTATTATAGCTGTTTTATAAATATATATACACAAACATTTTTTTATTTAATTTCTTAACTAGTAATCAGATTAAAAAAATATACAATACCAAATTTTAATATAAAAATAAACTTCTTTAGTGTTTATTAATAGGAATAATTACATTGCAAACCATTTTATTTATTATAAAACTTTATATTTACTTTCGCCCATTTATTATTACTATATTTTTTTATTGTAAAGATTTAATTGTATAAGATGATATGATACCTGCTTTAAAGCATAAGGCATTTATGCTTCAACTAGTATTTAAGTTTATTTATACATCAAAACATTAATAATCAAGTATTATTTTTCAATCCTAAAAGTGATTTCAATATTAGAGCACAACAACTCTTAATGATTTCACCAAGCTTTTACAATTTTCTGATGTATTATTATTTTAAACTATTTCAATGACTAATTTATCTATTATCTTAACCAAAAGTAAAGCATTTTCACCAGTCTATCACAGCATTTATATGTACATCAGCCTATATCAAACCTTATAGCAAGCCTAAAACCATAAAAAAACTCCTTATTCAAAATCCTCAATCATTATTATCACATATCCCTATAACCATAAACTTATTTTTCTAAACTACTTAAACCATCTTAAGTAAATTTTCATATAGTACAATATATTGATGTAAAACTATTCCACAATATATTATCATTAATACCAGGGGTATCATAAAAATACAACTTTTTTTATTAGTGAAACAAGATATGAAATATACAAATTATCAACTTGATATTTACTAGAAGTTTTGGAGATTATATATGATTTTCATTCTAAAGACTTTTTGTCTGACGTAAAGAAATCTTAAAGATAACTTATGCAACATATTTATTAAACAGGATCATTTAATCTTACTTGCAAGGTTTATAGGAAGGCCATTAAGAATAAGTTCTTTTTTCTTTGATGTTGTTACTATGAACTTATGAGTATGTTTTTTCGATAAAGGGCTTGCTTTGTATTCTGCTTTAGGTATTGGAGAGTTTTCTAATGATGATAAGTACTCAGAACGTCGTGAATAGAGATCGGTAAGATTTTTGACCATTGGTTTATTTTGTACTTTGCTTAAAGCGTAGTTTATGAACTCTTTTGAAATGATATAACGAGAAAATTTGTAGGAATAAGGTATAGGAGTTTTTGATAATTTATATGATTTTGACCTTATATCGAGAAACTGATACTCTTCTGGGATTTTCCTTGGCAAGCTGTATTTATTTCTAAGAAAAGGCAATCTAATATCATTTTTCTTTATTTGGAATGGGGTGATTATAAGTGAGTCTCCTTGAGATTTAGATACTTTATGATGATCAAGAAGCTTTATTTCGCAAGACAAATTAGCTTTCATTATGATATTATTTAGGTTTTAATTCAAGTCATATAAAATGAAAAAATATACAAAGCTTGATGAAAATATTAGAGAAGTCCTATTATCTGCCTCGTTAAAGAAGTTTAAAAAGCTCAAGCTTCGAAAGAATGGAGTTTATGGTCGAGAAAAGAAAAACATTTTGCATTTACTCTGCAAATACAAGTGCTTTAATATAATAAAATATCTGATCGATAAATCTAAAGCCCTGATAAAATCCTTGACAAAACATAAAAACTCAGTGCTTCACTATTCAGCAGAATCAGGAGATTTAAGATCTATCATCTATTTACTAAAAAAAGAACCATCATTACTAAATACTCTAAACCAAAAAAACCAGTCACCATTACACTTGGCTTCAAAAAACGCCCATGAAGATGTGTGTATTTTTCTAATAAAAAAAGGAGCTGAAGTGAATATTCAAGACAAATACGGTTGGGCTGTAGGTCATTGGGCAGCTGCAAACAAAATGCTTGACTTACTCAATTTCCTAAAAACTACAAACTACAATTTTTCTTTAGAAAACAATAGAAAAGAAAATATTCTCCATTGTGCGACTTGGAGCGGGAGTATCACTTGTTTTGAATTTGCTTTTGATTATTGCTCAATACACTCAGCATCAAAAAAAGGAACTATTGGTATTTATTGTAAAGGTAATTGGGAATTATTAGCACATATTTTAGATAGGAAATATATAAAACCTAGAAGTATTGAAAAATGCCTTTATTCAATTGGCACACCTTTAGAGATTTTTAAACATTTTAATATAGAGGCAAGGCTTTCTGAGGTATTGGCTTATGATAGAAGCGATATTTTAGATTGGATGTTTAAGAGTCAAGGTTTGAGTATTGGGAATTTGTATTATTTGATATACAATTCGCATGTACCACAACCTAAATGTAGAAAGTGGCTGGTTAAAACGTGGAGCTGGGAAAAATCTAAGGGATTGTTGTATGCTTATACATATGGAAATGGGGCAATAAAAAAGATATCAGTAGGCATTGTTAGGGATATACTGGGATTGCTTGTTGGTAAAATACAATAAAACCCTTTGATTCATTTCTTATATACCTTTCTTTAACCATACGCTTCTATACACATAAACCTCACATTTTTAATCTACGTCCAAGTTATCTAATTAATACTCTTGCGACTGTATTGACGAGCACCAAGGACAAGCCGAATTCGCTGCCAAAAACTGATTCCAATCCTCCTTATTCGCCAGCTTATAACAATTCGAACAAGTCACTTGCGTTTTCCTAAACACCGGATATCCGGTAATCAAACAAGGTTCATACCCATTATTGCAATTAAAACATTTCAAAGAAGCCACATACATCTGACTGCCACAATTTTCACATCCACAAAAACTAAAATTTTGTTCAACTTTCCTATCTTGTGACACTTGTAAAACCCAATCCTTCAATTTTTCCCTTTCATTTTCTGATGTAAAATTATTTTCAGGTAATGGTATATCATATACAGGTATATCCGTACCTTCAAAATCAGCAGTATCACCTAATGCAGCAACACCACCTTCAGGGTCTTCTATAGCATCAGCTAAATCTAAATATCTGTTTAAAAAAAATAAAAGCCATATTAAGCCAACCTTCTTGTTGACATGCGACACCAGCTTCATAAAATGCTTTATCAACTCTTACTTCATTTGTATATCTAAGAAGGGATATAGAAATTTTAGCATAAAGGGTTGTGAGTCGTTTACCTTTGCATAGGCTTTTAAGGAAGAGAAGCTGGAGGATTGTGTAATATCGTTCGAATTCTTTGTAGATTTTGGATTTTTTCTCATAAATCCCTTCGATAAGGTTTTTCATCATGATTCTAGCGTCGTAAATTTCTAGATCCTTACACTCAGCTAGAACTTCTACACACAAGGTTTTGTAGATCGACATAAAAGATGGCTCAGTTGGGCTGCCATATAAAGAAAACATCTTAACAGCTTGTTCGAAATTCCCTTCTTCAGTCAGTTTCATAGTGTATTTCAAAAGTATTTCACTTAATGTCCCTGCTTTTTTCGCCATATCCAATGCTTTAATCCAATTCCCTTCTTCTACAATCATATTAATTGCTTTATTTTTATCAACTTTGCTCATACCTTTTATATTCCCACGTTGTTGAAGAAGTTTTGTTTGTTCATTTTCAACAAGTACTCTAAGTTTATTAGCTATTTCCGTATGTTGTATCGATTTAACAATATCCCTTGCTTTATCAAAATCTTCAGCAATAATAAAACAACGAGCAGCTTCTTCATAATGACCAATACCAGAATACATATCAGCAGCTGTATCATAACGTTTAATTGCTAAAAGTCTTTTTCCTACTAACATTATAATCTGTTGTAGCCTTTCTTTATCATTAACCATAGCAATCTATGCTGCCCTTTCCCAAACTTCTTCAAGTAAATCATAATTATTAGTCATTTCTTGAGTTATAGAAAGATAAGTGTCAATAGCTCTAATATAATCTCTATTTTGTTCCATAATCCTTGCTGATTGTCTTATATCCTCAGGACTAGTAGGTTCATTTGAAGATGGGCTAATAATTCTATTAACCATATGAGGAGCATGATCTTTAGCAACCCTTAACGCATCACTTTTCATCTTAGCCATAATATACATTTCAATTGCACTTTCAGGGTTTTTTGCAGCTAAAAAACATTGTTCTGCTCTTTGATACTCCCCACGTTCAAAATGATATTTAGCCTGACTACTAAGTATATCCCCTTGCATATTAGGAGCATATTGTCTACAAATCCTTAAAGCTGAATGAAAATCTTGTTGATGCTGATACATATGAATAGCTTCTGTTGCTTTTCCTGCTTTGATAAATTCTTCTTCTGCTTCTTTAAATCTGTTTTCATCTTCAAGGAAAAGAGCATAACTTAAATGAACATCAGGAAGTTTATGTCGACAATGAGTTTCTGCAATCCTAAAAGCTTCATTATAATTCCCTTGTTCTACTTCTAATTCTAAAGCTGCTTCAACAAGACCTTGGTCCATAAGAAGTTGTGATCAACTTTTACCTCTTAAAGACTCAGTTTCAGCCCATTTTCTAGCAACTTCAGCTATTTCTTTAGGGCCGCCATATGCTTTAGCGACTTTAAGAGCATCTTCCCACATAGACCTTTTTCTATAAATATCAACAGCCATATTCCAAACCCCAGCTTCAATAAAATGAGTTTCTGATTCTTTGAGTTTCTCTTCACCTTCATAGATTTGTCCTAGATAAATATGCGTATCTTTAAGAGCCTCTTTTCTATATTTAGCTGTAAGTCTTATAACATGATCATATTGTGTAGCTTTTTTATACATGTTTATAGCAAGATCAGCTTCATTTACAGTAAGATAAAGTTTTTCTGCATCTTTATACCTCCCTTCTCCTTCAATTTTCTGTGCTTATTTCGTATATAATAATGTAACTTCTGTATCTGGCATATGTTTAGATGCAAATCTATAAGCTTGATCCCATTTATTATTCGATGTATACATTTCAAAAATCTCATATGTCGCCCCTGATTTCATATAAAACTTCTCAGCATGGTCTAATTGTTTAATATCTGCATAATGTTTTGCTATTTGCTTATAATATGGTTTAGTAAGTTCAGGAGATTGGTTCCCTAAAAACTGCAGAGCTTTAGTCCATAATCTAGCATTTATAGCTGCTTCTATAGCTTTTTGATAAGCATCAGCTTCAATAAAATGATTAATACTTGCTTCCATTTGTTTTATACTAACCAAATAATCACCCCATTTTTCTTCAAGTTTTTTAACATATTTAGGGAAACTCCTTCTTGCTAAATCAAGGGCTTTACGATATGAATTTCCTCTAACATAAGCTTCTAAAGCTCTTTCATGTGAATTGAGTTTTTCAAAAAACTCCCCTGATTTCTCAAACATTTCTGCTGCATCTAGAGCTAAAGCAACTTTTTCCATTATTTCATTAGATGTTATACTGTATTTATTGACCACACCAGCTGCTTTTGCTGGGAGTTTACTTTTAAGATAAAGGTTTATAGCTTCTTTGTAATCCCCATCTTTTTCTTTAACCTCCGCAGCTTTTTCTTCTTGGTTTGTTGATAGAAGCCATTGGAAATAATTGGATTTATAATCGTTTAGTTTAGGATGTTTACGTTTTTCTGCTATACTGATAAGCTCATCCCATCTATGAAGTTCCCTATACATAGCTATAGCTTCTTCTAAATCATTATTATCTAGAAATATAGCTTCAGCTCGATGATACTGTTTTTCTAACATAGCAAGTTTTGCTTGGACTATATAATAATTAAACCCAGATTGACCTGTTTCCTCATGATGCTTTTCAGCTAATTTATTAACTTTATGTAAAAATCTTGCTTTAGACACATTCCCTAAAGCAGCAAAACATTGTTCTGCAACTTTAAGTTCACGCTCTTCTAATGATACTTCAGCTAATGCTCGCCAATTAGCCTCAGTCTCTTAGTAAGTCCTCTTTCATTAGTTAGTTAGAAAATATATCGTTCACAGTCTTAACTCTGTATTAATTAATTTTCAAATGTTTTCTACGAAGTTTTTTATGATGTTATCTACCTTTCTTTTGATTTTATTGCTCTTTTCTTTTATACATTTTTCAAACTTTTTGCCGTTTAGTACTATTTCTACTAAAGTAAGTTTGTAGTAAATGTCTATTATTTGTTTTTTTAAATTTTCTCTTAAGATTGTTCTTGCATCATTATATAATGGGCATTCTTCTATAATATGTTCTTCGTCTTCGTCTTCGATAAGTATAGGATAAAGTTTTAGTAAAAGGCTTGAAATTAAAGAATTACGCATCTTTATAAAATAAATATTATATGTATTGCTATGATTACTAATTTTAATTATTATTGTATTTACAACTATATAATCATTCAATCATTTTAAAGCATCATAGTCAATATGAAAATATAAAAATCATGTAGCTTATATCAGCACACAAATTTAAACTAAATCCTAATATCCACAAATAAATGGAAAATCTTCTCGGGAAGGATAATGATTCAAGAGCCTCTACCTACATCATCCCCAAGTCTACAACGACAAAAAACATCTTCAATTCAAGCTGAAAATTTGGTCTAAGATAACACCGAGTTATTCTATGGCATCAACAACCTCGACAAGTTTCCAATAGGTACAAATCCTTAATAATTAGGTATTTCTGAAGAGGATATTCGAATCCTTCAGTATTTATTGAAGTTGGGATCTAGAAACCCTAGACCATCCTAATACCCTCAAAGTTTATGAATATTTTGAAGATGACCATGGCTCATACTAGTAGAAGAACGTTCAGAAAAAGCGACCTACAATAAGATCTTTGCCTGTTTAAAAAGCATAAAATCCACTTCAAATCTCAAAAATATCTTTAAAATCTTCATGATATCGCATGTCTCAAGCATGAGCTCAACCCGCCACTAGAATAAGTTTTTTATCAGATTGAAAAAAATAAAGATGGGGCAATCAGCACAGGAGAACTCATGAGCTGCAAAAAGAAATTCTTTTAGAAGAAGATATAATCAAAGTATAGACTCAGATGGTAGTGATAAAATAGACTATATAGAATACCTAAGAGTTGCTATAGAAGAAGAAATTTTATTGATAAAAGAAAATCTAAAAAAATGTTTTGTTAGTTTGATAAAGACAGTCAATAGAAAAGGCTGAATTAAAAAGTGACTAGAGACTAGTTGTATAATGCCAGACGAGATTGCAACAGATTTGATGAATGAAGCAGATATTATTGGTGATAGGATTATAATTAAAAGTATATAATAATGTCATATATGCTATCATAGCAATGATAAAAAGCATAAATTCTTTACTAGATGATTATCATCTGAGCTAATATTGCATCAATTTATACTGTTATATATTAAAAACTATACTTAAATGGAATCCTACCAAAATTTCAAAAATTTTAATTTTCAAAACTTCTACAAAATTATTATTTCCAATCCAAATTCATATTAATTCACAGAAGTTCAAAATTATTTTTAATGCTGAAACATCCATAATATAAATAGAAAACCCCCTCAATCATCTTGACGCTAAAGAAAAGAAATAGTAAAGAACTCCTCAGCCAAGTAAAAAGTCACATAACCAGCGACAACGAGTGGTTTAACATACTGAATCTGCCTAAAAAAAGAGATCATAGGACAAATAAACCTCAATCGGACAAGGTTTAAACCATGCCACCTTAACTACCACCTACTTTAAACTTCATCATAAAATGATATATCAAAAGGACTTATATATTTATTGAAATTAGCATAATTAATTATATTATCTTCTGATATATTATCTATTAAAATAAATAATACTTAAAATAGTATGTTTAGCTTCATATCCTGCTTTTATAATTTTTACTATAAACTCATTAAACTACACTTAATCATGTATATTTAAACTACATCTACAAATAATTCTCCACACAAAAGCTTCAAATTTGAATTACCTATAAATTAGCTAATTATTATATAATGATTAACTATTTGTGCGCATCTTATACATATCCCATTATTCCAACAATCTTGACATATCATATGCCTACAAGGAATTAACATAAATCTATATCTTTGATCCTTACACCCAATACACAATAATTTACTATAATGCAAAGCAATACTTTTTTCAACTCTCTCTATTTCCTTAATCTTTTCATTTAAATCAAGTTCATTCTGATAAACTTGACTCTGCAGTTTATTCCTATCTTCTAAAAATCTTGCTAACTGGTTAATATTTGATAAATTTTCATTTCTCTCTAAAGGAATCACTTCAAAAATCCTTTCATTCTTCATTTCCCTTGCTTGTATACTATTTCTATCATTTTCAATGTAGTACTTTATTTCATTTTCAGTATGAGCAAATTCACATCTGCTACGGCTTGGACAAGCTTCAGGACGACCCCAAGTGTTTCCTTTGAAAACATATTGGCAAGGGATTGGTTTATAGTTATATCTTTCTTGTGACCTTCTTTGCTGTGTTATATTATGATAATAATAACAATTAACTTGATGGCAATCATCGTATCTGCATTTCAATGTGAAAGCTTTAGGATGAACATTGCCTGGACCTTCTGAATCATGATAATAATTCTGTCTATGAGCTTGTTCATACATATTTTTATTATAGTTTTAATTAAGATTACTACCGAAAATAAATTTAGATTCTGCATAGACATAAATACCCCAAATAATGATATGAAAACTTTCATGGATTTTGAAACTAACATACTGCGAGTAGGTCAGGATAGATTAAGTCGATACATAGTGTGTGAAGTTCTGCAAAAGATAAAAAAATGCATTCTAGCAAGCTACGCAAAAAATATTTAAAAGCTTAAATTATGAATGAAATTTATTAGATAAGAATCAGAAATAACTTAAATTTTTTGGTGTAAATCAGGTAAAAACAAAACGGGGAATTCAATGGAAGTTAAGTAACGATTATTCTTTAACTGATATTGTTAAATTTATTCTTTTATTACCCTAGGATGAGAAAGTTTTATTTAACTCAAATAATTTATAAGACTTTAAATTTACCTGCCAATTATTCTGGATAATAAAATCAAACAATATATTTTATAAACTTATCCTTTAAATCACATATACTTAAATCTCTATCTTAAAAGATATACAAAAAAATGCTTACAATAGCTAAATCCCTCTTTGCCTTATCTCTGGTAGAAAATTCTCTAATAGCCCTACAAATAATATCTATTCTCTGTAAACTATATAATACTTAACTACATCCTGAAAATATCAGACAGTTTTTGATTATACAAAAGCATTATATATAAACCAAAGTCCGATCCCAGTATATTTTCTGCGATATCCTTTCGAAACTAAGATTTTTTTTAGCAATTCCAAACTACTCATCTTCTTAAATCACAAAAGATTTCAAGAATCTCTTTCAAAATAAAAACTCCTATAAAAATTTTAATCCAAACTTTAGAAAATAAGGTACTTTATTCACTTCGATCATTTCCATCTTTTTCAACAGCATATTGTCTATAAAAGCTTAGCTTATCAAGAAAACTTATGAAAGATAAGGCTATACTTTTGGAGGATTTTTATAGACTAAAACAACAAAATACCTAGTTTATATTTTTAAACAGTTTGTCAATATTTTTCACTAAATTATCGAATCTTAGAAAATAAACCATAAAACTCGACAAATACATCTTTATTTATATTAAATTCTTATAAAAGCTAAGTTCATTGATACTTTTGGAGTCATAAATCAATTCGCAAATCAGAAGTAGTAAAAAGTTGAGTCACATTCAATAGGTTTTATTATTGCAAGCATTATAATTCATGATCAAGAAGATTGTTTTATGATTTCACAGGAAAAATTGTCTTTAAAGTTTTTACCTTTTGCTGGGTTTTGTTATAGTTTTTTTATATGATAAGTTATTATTCGGAAAAATTATTGGATAGTTTTTTACATAGTTTGTTTGTAATTAGATTATATTTATGATAGTAAGTAAATAATCTCTAAGTCGATCTCAATATCCAAGACACTGTTAATAGTAATAAATTTTTTTCACAAATCCAGCCGATGAGCCTAGTTCTAAACCGAAAGCTGAAATCTGCCAAGTAATAAAATTATAATTAACTAGTGTCTAGTGTATTTCATAAACCTACCGATCTTAGCAAATAATATGAGTAAAATTACCAACATTGGCTATGTGCCACAAGCTAGAGATGTGAGCAAACCTAAGCAAGGGGTTGACATATTCAAAAAAAGAATGGAAGAAGCTTTTGCTTCCCCAGACCAGCTGAAATTCGAATTACAAAACTCAAGCATCCAAAACACAAAAGGAACTCTTATACAGATTTCTTTATTGTTTTTTGTCATGATTCTTATCCTTTCAGGGCTTTACACTTACAAAATTTTTAGCCAAAAGCCTGTTTTCTGCTCACCTGAGGTTTTGGTAAATTGCCGCGCATGTCCTGAGAATAGTGTTTGCGAAAATGGAGATTTTAAATGCAATAAAAACTATGTTAAAGACGGGTATTATTGTGTAGAAGATCAGGCGACTGTTCAAAAAGCTTATGAGATTATACATAAAATTGAAAATTATGTTATTGAAAAAGCGACAAAAAAGTATCTTGAAGATAGAAGTGGGTTTTATGCTACTATGGTTGAGTTACAATATTTGTTTAGAGATACTGAGAGTGTTGATGATAAGGTTTTTGAGATTATTAGGGAAAATAAAGCTGAAAAAATTGAGTTTAGGTATCAAGATGGAGAGCAAATATTAGTCCCTAAAACACCATTTTTAGGAGTGATAGCCATTGCACAAGTGTTTTGGCAGGACAATTGCTACTATTTGGTAGTTGGATTGATTGCTTTTTTGTTGATTGTTATTAAACTAATACAAGCTAAAAAGGAAAGGCTATTGAGAAGTAAAGCGACATATATGTATGAGCTTATAAGAAATCAGTTAAAAGAAAATGTTGATGATACTCCTGAGCATGGTGTACCAGTAGAAACATTACAAGAAGTTATTGCAGGACATCTTGGACAGCAGACTTCGAGTTTATTGTGGCCAATAATTGAGGATCTTAGGAAAAAAGATAAACAAGTTAGCAAGTTTGAAATCCATATTGCAGGAAGACCACAGATGATATGGCAATGGAAAGATTTAAGGTCCCTCAAAATCAAACCTAAGTAAGTAGTTTACCGTAGAACATATTATATATGCAAAGTTATAAAAACTTAAATTTTACTAAACATGCACAAACCAACCCTAATCAGAAAAATTCCTCTTAACCCAAACCCAAATCTCAAAATAGTCTAAAAATCTTCGGAAATTATCAACTTCCAATACAAAAGTAAAAAACCATAAAATATTCCGCATCCGGGACTCGAACCCGGGTCTGCTGGGTGAAAGCCAGCTATCCTAACCATCTAGACTAATGCGGATCTCATCTCTTATTGTCATTTCATATAAAACCCATATCTTAAAAGATTATTTATTTTCAATTGAGTTTTTTAAAAGCTTGCTTGAGTAGATTTTTGCTCTTACCTTTGCTAAGTATTTCCTTAAGCCTAACATGAACCTGAGAAAAAGATCTAAGTACCTCTTCAATTCTATAAGAGGCTCTAGTAACATTATTATTATGGTCAACAGGATCAATAGTTACAGCATGTTCATTATTATTTTCCAAAACAAAAAGACTTTCTCTGTTAATAATATTAATTCCTGATTTCTTAGGATCAAACTTATTCCCAAAAAACTCAAGAAAATACAGAAGTATTTCTCCGAGGTCGTCTGGGACAGTATTCATACTATTAAGTGCTGCAGTAAGCCAAAGTACAAGACTATATGAGCTAAGCCCTCCTTATTATAAATTACCATGATAAGCTGAGTTGAGATTATGTGAATATAAAAAACTCTTAAGGACAATAGCAAGATATTGAATATGTGGGAATAATATCATAAGGTCTTTAGTAAAATTTATTGCAAGTAAACCACAATGTCCACCATCAAGATAATTCATAAACGTCAAATCAAACATAACCTTACAAGAAGTTCCAGAAAAACATAAAAGGTCTACTTCAAGTTTTACAACTGGGACTTTAGCTGTGATAATTTTCTGACATGATACAACAAATGGAAGTTTCTCTAAAAATAAACCTAAATCAAGACAAGCTTTTTGTACTGATTCTCTAGTAAAACATGATGAAGTACTAATACCAATATCTACATCACTACTATCTATAGCTAAACCTGTAGCATATGATCCATATAAGAAAATATTTCCAGAAAACATTTCAGCTACAATAAGATTCATTTTGTTGATAATAATATTGATAAATTGAGCTTTTTTTTCTATTTTTGTTATGTTATTTGATACAAATTTTATGATTTCTTGATGTAAGGCTCCTTGGTTTTGGGAAAGACCAGACATTGAGCTTAAAGGAGGAAACTCGATTGGATTTGCTGATGTTGTTGAATTTGAAGGAAGCTCTGGGCGCTCCCATAAGGATTTAGAAGGACGATCTTGTTTTATTGGTTGAGCTTTTGGAGGACTTGGTATACTGCGAGGTTCTTTGTGCTTATGGGTAGGTTTGTGATACTCTGGGGCAGAATCTCGAATTTTCTGCTGAGGCTGAAGCCTTCTGATTTTTTTTTTTTGATTGACAATTTGAAATTCGTTGTCATTAATTTGAACAACTTGGTCCGGTATTGGAACTTTAGACTCTTCTTGAAGGATTTCAAGTGGGTCTTTAAGATCTTGTGTAGAATCTATAAATTCATACATATTGTCCATTACGGTTTTTAATAGATTTTCAGAGACTAGTTTGATTTCTTCTTTGTGGATTAATGGGTCTTTGTTACGATTTTTGTTATTTTTTTTCTTCTTTTTTTTAGGTTTTTTTTCTATTGCAAGAGGTGGGTGTTCAGCATCTCTTCTGCGATTTTCTGAGTGTGCATTTCTTTAATTCTTAAAGCAATAATTCTAACAGTAAGGTCAAGTATTGTTGCTGTTCTTTCTAAAGGTGAGCATAACAAGAACTCAATAAAAATTTCTTCTGACGAATGTATCAGGGTATGCAAAATTAATTCAACACTTTTACTGTTCTGATAGTTTTTTTCTGAATCTAAACTTGAGACAAAAAATGTTGAATTCGACGAGTTCTTAGCAACAAATGAACTAGGATTACAGCTTCCAAGTTTCTGTTTAACTTCCTGAAATACCCTAGTCAAACTCCCCAAATCTCCAATCAAATCTTCCCTTACTGACCTACCTATTGTCCTTAAAAACCCAGGCAATGTTAAAACTGTTTCTATACTATGAAGTATCTTGTCATTAGGGCAAAAACTCATAGTCTCTTCTGGATATCTGGGATCTAAACCATTCATCTGCCAGAATTTAGCCCATATTCCTCGTTCTAAACATGCACAGGCCCAATCAGCTAGTGAATGAAAGCATGCAGGTTTAAGCCAAAAAGGATACTCATACATCCACTTTTTTAAATTATTCTCCCAATATACCTTACAAGGTACAGTAAAAGCTTTTCTATCAGAAATAGCATCAAACAGAACAAAAAGCTTATCTAAATTTTTCAAAGTCTTGCCTTCAACAGCAAGGGTGTCCAAATAATCCTCAGTATCCAAAAATCTCAACACCCTTTCAAAGTCTTTTTCTGTAAAAAGCTTATCTTCTTTATTTTTGAGGTTTTTCCGACGCATATAAAATAATTTGCTCAGATCGAATTCATGAATTTTTTTCTCAGGATTTTCAACTAAAGCAAAATCATAACTAAAGTCGCTGATGTTTTTAAGGTTCATTTGGATAAGGAAATTACAGATCAAAGGATTATAAGTAGAGAAAACACTATAAAGAGTACTTTGGGGTAAGGATTTTAACCAAAGCTTGAGTTTGGAGCATAGTTCAAAGTTAGCATCTGAGGAATGCTTTTTGAATAGTTCGGAAAGCTGGCTACGAATAAGTTGTTTGTTTTTACCTGGTTTTGTTGAGTTACTAGTGATTTTGTACTCTTTAGATAAGGATTTTATGCTCTGATATGTTTCTGGGCTTATTAGACTTGCCATACTTTGAGTATTTATTTATTTGAAATACAGGAAGATAGGAAAGTTATTTGATGAGAGGATAAGAATAAGAGGAGGCTGTTAGGTTTTAGAGAATTAGGTTAAAATTCATGGAAAAATGAAGTTCGGTAAGAGAGATGATAAGGTATAGTGCGGTGTTTTTAATGAGGATTACATTAATTTAAGTATGAAAAAAGCTTAGTTTTCAAGAGAAAAATACGTCTGCAAATTTTAAACCAAGAAACTGCTTTTTATATAGAAACAGAAAATTTCGCATTTGATATGTTGAAATCATACACAATAATACACCACATCAAATATTGAAAAATTAAAGGTTTTATCGATATAAAATATTTTCTACAAACATCTTCCATAATAGTAATTTATCTAACCTATAAAATCCTAGAAACTGATTTTCAAAACCGTTAAGGGTTATAAAAACATTTTCTTCTTCTAACTGTGCATTATTATTAAATATTAAAAGTTGCATGAGCATTTCTTGCGTAAATCTCCATTCATAGGCTGATGAGAATCTCTAATTAATAAGAAAGGACTTCTGGGCCTTCCTTGTTCAATTGCCTTTAATACTTTCGGGTGGACGTATTTGATTCTATTCATAACAGTTTGTTTATCATATTTTTCACTTATCTCAATCTGTCTGATTGGAATGACACGTAACATTATTTTATAATTTGACTAAATTGACTAAATTTATCCATTTTGCAAATAACAGAAATCAATAGAAATAAATTCATGTCTTGCATTTTAGGACTCAATCAAAAAATTGCTATGAAGAACTCTCAGGGGAAAATCGTTGAAATTGAAAATAAACAAGAAACGAACTATATTTCAACACTTGGTAAGTTTGGAATTATACCCTCATATAGAAAATTCCCTTCAGCTGATATTGCATTAGATAAAGCGAATCGTTTTATAACAAAAAAAATAAACAAAGGGTACGAAATACAAAAAGAAGAGCATAAAGGTGAGTATTTAGAAAAAGGTGATGCTTACTGGAAATGCCTAGTAGTAGGATGTGAAATAAAAGTCCAATCTGGTGGCAAAGGTAAAATCCCAGATACAAGCGTTTATAAGTTCAAAACACCTGGAGAAGCCGCGGAAAAAGCTAAATTCCACATGCGGCTTCAAATTGCTAAAGGGTTCATCAGAAACCCATCAAAATTCACAGATGATTTTGATGACCTCAAAGGTACAATTGCTTTAGATCCTCTAGAAAGCCTTTCTCAACACTGCAAAATGGAAGTGAGTGAAGATGAAGATGAAGAAGAACACACAGATGAATTAAAGCCGACAATGTTAAAAAGAAGTTGTATGGTTGATATAAACGAAAAAGATTTTCCTAAAGAAACTGCTATGAGACTATCAGCAATAAATCTCCTTCAAGTTGTGGAGGAAGAACAAGAAAATGGTCTAGTGAAAAGTTTTATTTTTGAAAAACCTGAAGTTAGTTCATTGCATTCAAGTGTTCTTACTGATGTTCTTGAAGAAGTTGAAGTACCTAAAAAACGTAGTCGTGAAATTGCAAGTATACATGGTATGTTAAGTACATTGGGTATGAGTCGTTATACAAATAATTTTGAGAGTAGGGGGATTACTGTCAGTGGGTTTTTAGAACTGGAAGATGGACATTTAAAAGATATGAATATACCTAAAAGAGCTAGGGATAAAATACTTGAATGTAAGGCTAAAGGAGATTGGGATATTAAGGATAAAGGAAATGATATGGCGATTGATGAAAGAGAGGAAAAAGTGAAGACTAAGAATGAAGGAGGTTATGCTACTAGAAGCAGGGCAAATAGGAAGTGAGAATTGCATAGAACAATAAGTAAGATTAAAATACTATAATCTCTTGACATATAATACATATTAAATCNATTAAAATACTATAATCTCTTGACATATAATACATATTAAATCTAAAGTAAAATCATACACCTATTATTATTCTCATAATAGTACCTAACAATAAACACCAAATAACAAATTATAAAAACCCCACAACCTTTTAAAACTAATATCCAATAACAATCTCAAAATCCTTCAATTTAAACCCTTAAGCCTTTATCTGCAAATAATTTCTACCAATTTCCATTTCTCTANAAACCCTTAAGCCTTTATCTGCAAATAATTTCTACCAATTTCCATTTCTCTATCTACTATCTAAAATCTTTTAATCCCTCCTTTACCATCTCTTTACATCTTATTCTCTTCAAAAAATTCTCCAAATAAATCCAAGTATTCTAAAATTTCCTATTTAAATATCATTCGAATATTAAATGCAAGTCAACGAAGACCGTCCTCTAAAAAGCACCCGAGTGACGAATTTTACAGAATTTCCTTCAGATCCATCATCAATAAGCTTTGATTCTTCAAGTATTAGTGAAATGTCGATTCCTCAAGAGCCAGTGATCGTATCAAGAAATGAGCGGCCATTAGGAGGCAAAGGGAACTACAACTTTGGTCCTGAAGAAGCTTTTAAAGGTAAAAACCCTTCACAAAGCGAACTCCAAGGAGAAGACCCACCTGAAGAAACAGGTGAAGATGAGACTGGGCCTTTAGAAAAAAGAATAGAGTCTAAAGTATGGAAAACACGAGCCAAAGCTTTGGAAGAACTCTTAAAACTTATGGAAAAAGATTTGTTTCTTTTATCAACACACTTAGGAAATCTTGTGAAATTTATCTCTGACTCCCATCCTGCGGTGCAGGAAAAAGGGCTAGACATTTTTAAGCTGTATATGGAAAAAACCCCAGACTCGTTATTATCAATGACTGAAGTTATAGTAAAAACCCTTATAGACAAAGGCTTGAGTAATGCGAAAACAACTATAAAGCAAATGGCTGGGACTATTGTTTTGGACTTTTATGCTGAACAAAAAGATGATGGACAAGCTTTTATCCAAGGCCTTATAGTTTGTTTAGAAAACAAAACCCCAAAACTGCAAATTTCTGCTATAAACTGTGCAACTTCTCTTATTCAAGCATTTGGTGTTAGACATGTACTTTATAAAACATTTTTACCTATAATAGAAAAACATGCTTGCTCAACAAATGCTTCTTTAAGATCTGAAGCTTTAAGTTTTTTCAAAGAACTTTATAAATGGATTCGAGAACTTGTCCTTTCAAGCACGCAACAGCTAAAAAAACCCCAGCAGGAAGAGCTCCAAAAAGCTTTTGAAGAAATCAAAGACTTCCCCACAGCGACAAGGTTTTTCAAATGTAAAGGTCCTGAGAAACCATCAAAAAACCAAAACAATATAATTGATATCTATGAAATGGCTGATGCTAAAGACATTTTTAGCAAATTCCCTCAAGAATGGGTTGAAAAAGTCTTAGCAATGGAAAAATGGGCTGATAAAAAACAAGCTCTTGAACAAGTTAATATTGAAGCTAACTATCCAAAACTTGCTGATAAAAACCCTGGAGCTTTAGTTGACTTAGCGAAAAAACTCATAAATGACAATAATGTTAATGTTATGGTCCAAGCTGTAAAACTTGTTGGGTTATTAAGTAAAGGTCTAAGAAAAAGCTTTGAAATTTATTCAAAAGAGTTTTTTCCTATGTTTTTAGATAAGCTGAAAGAGAAAAAAACTTTGATTATCCAGGAGGTTTTTATTGGGCTTGATAATTTACTTTTTAGTTTGACTATGGATAGTGTGATGATTGAGTTAGAAGAAGCGCTTGATGATAAAGCTACAGCTATGAAAATTAATTTGATGACTTGGATACAAAGAACGTATTCAACGTTTGGAATTGATAAACTGGGGAAATCACCTAAGGAAGTCGCTTTGATGATTAAGAAAATCACTGATGATAGTACAGCGAGTATTAGGAATGAAGCTTTTAAGACATTAAGTATTTTGATTGGTAGGTTTCCAGAACAATGTAATCCTGTAATAAGAGATTTTCCTGAGGCCAAAATCAAGAAACTTAAAGAATTCGCTGAAAACAAACCTGAATCTGCAGAACCCGAAGAAGAAAAAAAAATGCCCCCCAAAGCTGAAAAGGCCCCAGAAAAACCTTTAGAAAAACCAGTTGAAAAATCTGAACTTCCACCAAAAAAGCCTAGCGAAAGACCAACACAAATAAAAAAACTCACTGAGCCACAAAGAGATGAAGACTTAAATGCTCTAGTTTCTGCTGAAGAAGCTGAAAACATTTTATCATCTCTTCTTCACCCTTCAACAATCCCAAATTTAAAAGAAACTAACTGGAAAGATAAGCAATCTGGCTTGCAAGAAATGATTTCCTGGGCTAAAAACAATCTCGAAATCCTTGGAGAGTTCTCAGAACCCCTTGTAAGAATGGTAAGAGTAACAGTAAAAGATTGGAAAGAAAACAATTGCGCAGTTTGCAAATGCGCTTTTGAATTAGTAGAATATATTGCAAAATCTATAGACATTTCAAGAAAAGCTGCATATATCGTCTTAGGTCCACAAGCTTTAGAAAAACTTGGAGATCCAAAGCTCAGTGAGAGTTATACATCTTGTCTTATATCTATATGCGAAGCTTTAGGACCAAAATTCGTCATTGGGCATATTATAAAAAACACTTCAGACTGTACAAAACCTAAACTATTCAGTGAATGCTCATCAACTATAAGTAAAATTATCATGGACTTCGGTATTCATCGAGTTGTTTTAAAAGATATAGTCGATTACTGTAAAATTGGTCTAAATCAAGCTAATCCTGTTATGAAAAAAGCTAGTGTAAGCCTCACAATAACAATCTATACTTTTATTGGAGAGGCAATTCAATCATTAATGAAAGATATAAAAGAAGCAACGATGAAAGCATTAAATGAAGAACTAAGTAAAGTTACAGTTTCTCCACCAACAATATTTAAATCAGTACGTGGTGAAGAAGAAGTGAAATTTGATGCGAAAAAACTCTTAGATAATGCAATTCCTCGTGTAAACATTTCTCAAAGTATAACTCCAGGGATATTAAAAAAACTTACAGACAGTAATTGGAAAGTACGTAAAGAGGGTTTAGATGATATTGAAGCTATTTTAGAACAAAATGGTAAAAGAGTCCTCCCAGGTGGACTTGAAGAGCTTTTTAAGTCAATAAAATCCAAACTTGAAGATGCAAACAAATCAATCGTCAGGGCAACTTTTACTGTTGTCAACAAACTTGCTGAGAGTATCAATGGGGAGATTATTATTTATAACAAATATGTTGTTCCAGGATTATTAGCTAATCTTGGAGATAAACAAAGTTTATTAAGACAAGATGCTTTAGCTTCAATAGACAAATGGGCTGATGAAACTGGTAAAGAGTCAATTATCAATTATTCAGGACAACCATTGACAATAGATAATGCTGATTTGAGAACCGAACTTTTGAATTGGCTTCTGGCACATAAGGATGTGTTTCCTAAATGTGATATGAAACAAATGGCTCCAGGGATTTTATCATGTTTACAAGATCGTACAGCTAATATTCGTAATGCAGCTGAGACACTTTTTGGTGAGACTATCATGATGATTGGGATTTCAACATATGAACCATTAATGAAAGATATAAAACCAGCTGTTATTAGTACCTTGAAACCGATATTTGAAAAGTTTCGAGCCCCTGAGGAGCCTGAAGAAACCAAGAAAGCACCATCAACACCTCAAGGAGCAGCTAAAGCAAGGACTATGCTTAAAAAAAGTAGTACAAAAATCGTTGCAGATCATGAAGTTAAGACAACTAGAAATAAAACCCAAGCTTTGGATATTAGAATATTAACTTCAGGGGAAAAAGAAAAACGTTTAGACTATGATTCAAGATATAAATGGAGTGTTGAAGAAATACGCCCTGATTACTTAGACAAACTTAAAGAACAAATACGAGGAGCTTTTTCTCCTGACTTATCAAACTTGCTTTTCAATAGCGACTTCAAAAAACAAGCTGAAGGAGCAGGGTTTCTTACAAATATGGTAAATGCTGATGAAAATGAACTTATTGACTATTTTGATTTGGTTTTTAAATGGTCTTGGATTGAGTTGATTATTAGTAGTAATACACAAATCTATAAAGCAGTACTTGAATTAGACTTACTTGTTGTTGGGAAATTAGAAGGACTTGGGTATCAAGTTACTGAAACTGAAGCTAATTTAATACTTCCTGTGTTATGTGATAAAAGTGGACAAAATAATGTGGTTTTTAGGGTTTTGATAAGGAATATTATACATAGTTTCTGTAAAATTTACCCTCCGGATAAGGTGTTTCAGGTTGTTTTGAATGGGTTGAACTCAAAAAATGCTAGGAGTAAAGTGGAGTGTATTGAGGAAATCGGAAGTTTGGTTAAAGATTATGGTTCGACGTTAGCTTTAGCGAAGGATGTGAAGTCGATTTCTAAACAGGTTAATAGTGCTGATAACAATGTTAGAGCTGCTGCGGTTAATACAATTGGCGAGATTTTTAAAGTCATTGGGGATAAGACTTGGAATTTGATTGGTGATCTACCAGACAAAGCTAAAGGTATACTTGAGCAAAGATTCAAAATAAAACTTCAAGAAGGGGGGAAAACTGATGAGACTAAAAAACCCGAAAAGAAAAACGCTGAAGCTCAAAGACCAGAACCAAGAAAAAGTGTAGAAAAGCCAACCGGGACATTTCGTTCACAAGAACCCAGAAAAAACATTGAAAACAAACTTTTAGCAAACACCCTAAGCCCTTTTGACTTTAAAAAAGTTCATGAAAAAAAAAATAGTGAAAGCAACAAAGGGAGCGACAAGCATCTAAGGACTGAAAGACAAGATTTCGGATCTCACTCTAATATCGATATGGACAAAGTTGCTGAAAAGTTATTCAACATAGAAAAAGAAATAGGAAAAGTGTCAGAACACGATTTAAATGAAGAAAAAAAGCATTTAAAAGGAAAATTCAGCCCAAAAGAAGGTTTAAAAAAAAATCCATCTAATGATTTGCTTCAAATACCTAAAGATAAAAATAGTCCACGTAGAGAAGGTTCAGAATTATCAGATAGAATCAACATGTACATAAAACGCAAAGAACTAAACACTGCAAAAAGTCATCATGATCTTGAAGAACATCATGAAAAAAAACCAAAAGAACTTATTGTGGAAAATATAGACCTTAATAGCACTTCAAAATCACATGAACCTTCTGAAAGAAAACTTTTTACTATGAATTTAATAAATTTAATACAAAGCTTGAACTCTTTAAATATACAAAGCCAGACTTCAGCTTTACAAACCCTTCATGATGATGTTTTAGAGAACTTACAAAACTATGAAAAAGCTCTTAGAAAATATTCTAATGAATTTTGTTATAGTATTATATGCATTATACCAAGAATATTTATTATGAGAAATCCATCATCTGGTTTTGCTTTACTTTGTTTTAAGACAACTTATAAGTTTTGTAGTATTGAAAATGTTGTGAAAATGTTCAATGAACTACAAATTTTTCACCTTTGTGATGAAGTGCTTAAGATTTTAGCTGGAGATTTGTGTGATAAGTTTGAAGATAAATCTGATGGGGAGCAGGCTATTAAAATCCTCAACCAAATCCTCATAAAAGTCCTCGATTTTTCACAAACTAACGCTATGTTCGACATAATGTTCAAGCTCCTAACAACCTACAAATCTTCTCCAAACACTAAACTTACAGGTATCCTAATTAAATGCATTCTCAAACTAGCTAAAACCATACAAACAATGCGTGATGAAATCAACCTTGAAAAGCTTTTATGGTCAATACATGAATATCTAACATCAAATTGTTCAGCTAATGAAGAATTAGGATTAAAAGCTATGAAAACTATAGTAAATGAAATAGTAAAAATCCTTGGAGAAGATATTCATAAAACATATTCTATAATAACTGAGCATCATATTGATGATATATATATATCTGAATGGATTGATACATGTTTAAAAGCATTAGCTCATAGTCAAAGTATACAAGTATCTTCAGGAAATAAAGCAGAAATGCTAAAAGATATTGTCACTAAACTTATGGCTTCGAAAACTTATGGCCAAGGGGTTAGCGAACTTGCGGTTTTTCTTGAAAACAATCCGAATATTGATATTTCTGCAGCTTTTTCATGTATTCCTGAGTCGTTTCAAGAGAAAATCTTAAGTGATGTTCATGAGAATAAAAAACAAAAACCTATACCTAGCTTTGATTCTAATGAAATGCTTAGTAGGATTGCTATGATGAAACAAAGGTATGGACTTGGAAGCCCTTCTGGAGCTACTGCGGATTTGAAAAATAAAGTTGAAAGCTTGGTTGAAAATTTGGAAAACAATAAACTGTCTATGCCAAAAAATTAGTAACTAAGGAAAGTTTGATAAGTTAATTTATTGTTTAATGATCAAGGTTTTATATGATTATAATGGTTTTTTTGATGATAAATTTTTTTAAGGTTTTGCTAATTGCAATGATTTTTTTTAGAAAAAAGTATGAAAAATAACAATTTTATACTTTTAGTATGATTTTTAAGAATTTATAGTTTAAGAATATGATAATATATATTTTTTAGATAGATTAATAGATATTGTGAGGAATTAGGTCAGGAATAGTTTTATAAAATTATCAATCAATAGGAAATATTTAATTCGTTCATAGAATATATTCATAAAGAGGTTGTAAAAGATAATTATTTTTAAACCATCTTCTCTAAAATATATCTAAAAATAAATAATTATAGCATTCAGCATTGTGGGTAAATAATTAAAGAAAAATTTTTGGTGTGAAAATATATTAGATTATACTTCGAATTTTGAATTTAGGATAAATTGAATAAACAATTTTAAAAATAATAAAATGCACTAATATGCATCTTTACAACAAAAATAAACATGAAAATTAGAGGATAATAAATAATGATTATCTTAAAATATACATACTTTTGAATATATATATAAACCAATACTTTATTGATATCGGATTTTAATAAATAGTAAAAAAAGAGGAATAATTAAATTAGGAAGACTATCAAAAATTCTAAATGTTTATATAAAATTCAAAGGATTAATAAGATTCTTAATTTTTTATGTTAAAGGATATGATTGATATAGCCTAAAAAATATCAAACTCATACTGAAAATTTAAATAATAATAATCTATTAAGGATATGCATAACGAATAGTATTGGGACTATTATTATGATTGGAATAGACCAAAAACTATCAAATTAAAACCATTAAAATATTTATGAACTTTGGAACTCTTTTCTGATTCAAAATCTATGACTATAAACAGATTCTAAGGAATAAATAAAGTTCTTAGAAATCGGGGGAAATAATAAACTTGGAAGACTTGATTACATTTTATATAATCTTCAGCGAATATATAAAGCAACTTATTAGTAAATTAAAAAAAATTCACTGGATAAATTATTAATAACTTTTAAAAAAAGGCATCAACTTAAGTAGTATATGCCGATAAAGCCTGCAAAATGGATCTTTAAGGCCTTTCTAATATATGAATCAGAAAATGGATAATATTTGAGGCACAAATTTTATAAAATAGAGAATCAAGAAAAATTCAAATGGTATAATTTAAGTCTCAATATGCTAAAAGATTTTACAAATAGTAATTATTATATATATACTAATAATTGATATATATCAATAGCACTTGGTTAAAAATTATAAGATTTAGAGATAAAATTCACAGAAACTATAAAAAAGAACAGTGGTGGAATGTCAGACAAAGCTATTGCATAAAAACGAGTAGAAAATAGTAAGTTTTTATTCTTACAAAAGAAAGAACTTACTTTGATATACTAGCAAGACAAAAAAAAAATTAAGTTTGATATCTAATGATGGCAGGTCTACTAAAACAACTGAATTTAGATTTGAAAAATGTGTGAGAAAGAAACAATTTGAGATTCCTATCAACATACTTGATTACAGAAAGAATATATGCTATTTTAATCTGTTTGATTAAAGATATTCATATTCTCATACTTTTAAAAAGTGGTGGAAAAATTATTTTATATTCCTTCTTAAATATCAATCAACAATAGCTATATTCTATTAAGGTATTCATCAATACTCAAACTAAACTATATAATTTACAGAATAAAGTTATTTAAAATACTTTATAAGGTAGGAACAGTAAGTACTCAAGATGCACCTAAAAAAACTATAAAGCATTACTTGGATTAATTAAACAAATAGCAAATTTTAGTAAACACAAAGAAAAAGGAAAAAAATCAAGCTGCTAACATATTTACAAAAACTGCAGTCATTATTTACATATAAATTACTTCCCTAAAGTCCATAACTCAGCTAATTATCTAATAATTTCATTAGTATAAGATTCGTTACATCAAAGAGTTAAAAAACTATCTAAACTACATCTTAAAATTAAAAAAGTCTAATACAAAATAATATTCTCTTCTTTAATGATAAACTTGAAGTTTAATTATTCACCTAAAGCCTATTACTTTAACCACTATAAATTTATCTAATAAAAATTGCTTTAATATCCTCATTCACAAAATAACATCATCATCATCATCACTTCTAAACTTAAGACTTTATTCTATCAACCAATACAAAAATCCATCAAAAAAAATCTATTCACCCAAAACTAATATCATACATCTAAATAGTCCCTATACCCAATCTTATAACAAAAACACAATATTTCCTTATCATTCTTCACTTATCTCATAATAATATTCAAATAAAACATTCATCTAACCACTTTGCTTTTAAGTCAGCCATGATTATAAATGTCTTTCACCTAATTATATATAAAACTAAATAAAGTTAAACTCTATTTCAATTTGCCTTATCCAAAGTTTCCCTTTACTCCATGCGTTACCAAGATTTTAAGCAATAAAATATTAAGCAAGGCTTATAAGTCGCTACAAAAATCTCTTAAGTTCTGTCATCAAAAATATCTCTTTTTTAATATAAACCATTAATAATTTACCAATGCAAAATAACAAAGGTTTTACTGGGGTAAGTCTTAAGCCATCATCCACAATCCCATCGCCTATTAATATCCAGCTTTGCAATGTGTCCTCAGATGGTTTTACATGTAACAAATGTGGATTAGTATTTAAATCCTCTTCAGAACTAAAAATGCATGGAATCATTTTAGATAAGCCAGTCAAATGTTCTATGTGTAATGAGCATTTTTCGACTACAATTGGCATGAAAAAGCATTATGGGAAAGTCCATGCAAAGTATCGTCCTTCAAGATGCAATTTATGCAAAAAAAGATTCAGGAACAAATATGCTGCCAAAAGGCATCTGTTGCAAGTACATGAAGAAGTATCACGAATTTCGTGTGCTCTTTGTGGGAAAATCCTTTACAACAAGTTCTCGCTGTCCCGCCATAGTCAAATATGCAAATAATTAGTTAATTTTTTCAGAGTATTTTGACTTTAATTTGTAGTTAGGCTAAGTTGTAGATGAATTTATATAAAAGATTTTTTTTGGAACTTGGGAGAAGCTGTAGGGATGATTTTTATGCTAAAATTTTGGCTTTTTTTAAGGGTTGTTGAAGAAATAAGATTATGAGATTCGGGATGAAAAGTTATGAATGAAATAATATATGAAAAAGGGAAATTTTATTCAATAATCAAACCATAATTCAAACATTAAAATCTCCTCCAAAAGTGCTAAAATCCCAAAATAACCATATCCGACTAATTTCACTACAAAAAAAGACTGTCCCAATCTTTCAATCCCCAATATCGTCAAAATCCCTAAAACTCACAATTACCAAAAAACCTTCCATTCTTCCTACTTACCATTTTCATACATTTTCATATCTTTAATAAACTCGCTATCAACATTTAACATAAAAATGTTAAAACAAGCCTAAAAACTCTAAAACTCAAACATATTCTTCAAAATCCTTAATAAACCCTTCCTATTCCTCCTAAATCCATCATTCACTTCACCTCCTTCCAATTTTTTTTCCATAAAATCCAATCCTCCAATCTAAAAAACCCAAAAAATCCTCTACGACCTTTCCCATAAAATTTCAACAAAAAAAAACTCTAAAATTAAAATTATATGGCACAAATAGATACCGTGACAAAAGACTTAGTGATAAACTGTTTAAAAGAAAGCAAAAGACTTGAAAAAACTGGTAAACTCTCAGAAGCCTTATCCGTGCTTGATAGAATTTCAAACCTACACGATAGTCCGATTGTTTCTATTTCAATGCCGATTACCAAACAAATTGCTTCACTTTGCAATCAAATTGTCATAATAAACTCATCTAAAGTTTCTTATCTAAAAAAAGCTGAACAAATCCTTATGGACTGGTTGCATTTGGCTAATAATTTGAAAATTTCCCTTCATGAAAAAATATTCAGACTGATACTTTTAACTTATAATAATTGGGCTTCTATTTATCAGAATAATTCAAAGTATCATATGGCTTTGAGTTATTTGATGAAAGGATTACAGATTATTGATGAAAGGGAAATCATTGAAGCTGAATCGTTTCAGTATGTGGCAAAGATTAAGCTAAATGTTAGTGCACTTTATTCAGAAATACATAGATATGATGATGCGATTAAATTTGCTGAGGATTCTTTGATTACACTTCAGTCTGAGCTGAAGATTAGGTTTGCTGCAAAAGATTTTAAGAACATGGAAGGGAAAGAAAAAAAACGTTCAGAGGATATGATAATAACATATGTCATAGCATTTTTTAACATAGGTGTAGCAGAAGAGTGCATCGGACACAGGGATCAAATGCGTGAAGCTTTCAAAAACGCAGTCAACATCGGGACAAGTTTCTTAGACCCAAGCAACGAAGTCCTCCAAGCAGCAAAAAAAGCTTTATCTGAATGCTCTACAAGCAAAAACTCCACAATTACATCTTTAACCTCCCGAAACTCAATCAGAATTCCCCCAGAAATGTTAAGCGAGCGTTCACAAAAAAACAAAGCATGTAAAATCCCTTCACCTCTTCCCCCTTCAAGCCATAAATTCCTAAAACCTAGAAGATTCCTTAATAAAAACCATGAACAACATATCTTAGGTCGTTATTATTCCCAATCCGAATTACAAAAAATCCAACTTCGCATAAACGATCAAGACAAACTACATTTTATAAGCGCAGATCAATACTTTTATAAAGAAATCAGTAAAACAATGAATATCCAAGGTGATATAAAATACCTCAAACCTCTTGATACAAGAGGAGTCATGCATTGTTGGGACCAACAAACAGGAGAAAAAAGGAAAATCTCAGACTTAAGACTAAAAAAACAACATCGATGGAAATCAGAAAGCCTAAACACTTCAGAATTACAAGAAAAAATAGATCGGCTTAGAGAAGAAGATGAAGAAAATGAAAAAAGACAAGAAGTAAAAATCAAATCTAAAATGAAAACTAAAGTTTACAAACAATTACTCAGATCTTTAAGTGCTAGGAAAAAATATGTTTTTCCTCAACAAAGTGATTTTTAGATAGGATTATCTTTTAAACCTCCTATAAAAGATGTAGTGAAAAAAGATGAGTCTATTCAAACACCTCATAGTGATATTGAAAGAAATATTAAGGATAATACAGAAAAAAGGTCAAAAAATGTTCAGGCAACAAAAGATGAAATTGAAGATTTAATGGATAAAATTAATGAGGAAATAAGGTTGATTGATGTTGCTAGAGGAGTGTCAAAAGAACCTCATCCTGATGATTTTGGTACTAAAATGTCGGATAATGATTGCGGATTGGCTAAGTCGACGTTAAAAGGATTAAAGAACGGAAAGACTGAATTGAAATTTTTAAAGTCTGCGATTGGTAATTCAATTAGAAATACTGTTAAGAAAAATACTAGTCCGAAACCTTTGCTGAGAATTAATACGTTGGTTAATTTCCAGGTTTAAGTAATGTTTTAGTTTTGAATGTAGGTTTTGAAATTTGAAGATGGGTAGGATTTTTTTATGAATTGGTTGAGGATTTTATGTTTAATTAAGAGATTTTTTGATTGAAGGATTTTAGTTAGCTTTAGAGGTAGATTTAAATAAGATTTGGTTATTTTTGGAAAATTTTATTTTAAGTTAGTTAGATAATTGAATTTTTNGGAAAATTTTATTTTAAGTTAGTTAGATAATTGAATTTTTTTGATAGTTAAGATACTATTTATTATATTATCTAATATATCATAATAACTCCTTATGATAAGCAATTTTAAGCATCGTGAGCTAAAGATAAATACCAATACAAGTTCCTATCAAGGTCTCTGGCAAGAACTTCGTGCTCCAGCGCCACTTCCCCCAAGAAGGTGTCATCATTCATCAGTGATCGTTCAAAATAAACTAGTAGTCTACGGTGGTCAAGATATAACAATTGGGGTATTTAACGATTTATGGATTCTAAATATAGACAGTTGTAATCCTCAAAGTGAGAGATGGTATAATATCAATGCAATTGGGGACTTTCCAGGTCCATTATGTCGTCACTCAGCAATAGTTTATAATGAAGAAGTTTATATATACGGTGGTACTAATGGAGATAATGAAAATAGTTCAACTTATAAATTTAATCTTGAAACTCAAACTTGGTCTCGATATCCAGGGCCAATGCCTGGTGTAGATTCTCATTCAGCTATAGTATATAAAGATCTCATGATTATATTTGGAGGATATCAAGGTGGTTCTTTAGTCAATAATCTTTATGTTCAGTCTTTAATAGATCTCACTTGGACTAAAAAAGAATCTGATTTTTTCCCAAACCCAAGAGCTAGTCATAGAGCCGTTTTATACAATGGGCATATGTGGATATATGGTGGAAGGAGCTATGATTCTAATTATTTACAAGACCTTTGGAAATTAAACCTAGAAGATTGGACTTGGAATTTAATTGAATATACTGGAAATGCTCCTGGAGTTGTCTCAGCACATTCTGCTTGTGTTTATGGAGAAGTTATGCTAATCTTTGGTGGGGTTAGGGATATGCTTAAAGAGACTAATGAGATGTTCACTTATGATTTTAAAGCTAATAATTGGGTTTTAATTCAAACTGAGACTGATATTGAAGATCCTGTTTCAGATAAGGAATACCCTGAACATACTATGAAAAGTAAAAAAACTTTAGAATCAAAAAGGTCTTTGATTTCTAGAGAAAATAATTTACATTCACATAGTAGTAATGAGAATAAAAAACCTAAACATAAAAGGAATAATTCGTATAAACAAAGTGAGGATTCAAAAAAAACCTATAAGGGAAATCATGGGGGTAAAAGTTTGAAGGGAAGAGTTAGAGGGAAAGTTCCTCATTCACGTGATGGGCATACAGCGAATGTGTTTGAGGATTTTATGATAATTTTTGGAGGGGATAGGCATCAGATGGCTTTTAATGATGTTTATTTTTATACTATTACGGAAAAAATACTCAAGAAGGATTAGAAATAATGTAAGGCTAAAGTTTTGTATGGTGTGAGATGGATTTTTGTGTTATATGAACTTTTGTAAATATTTTTTGGTTTTTCTTTAAAGGATTTATATTTCTTCATAGTGATAATAAAACTTTTGCTACATTTCTTTTTATCACTTTAATTCTAGTACCACCATATGTTATAATAACTCTGCATAACTACATTAATTAATATAAAACTCATACACAGTAATTTTAATTACAATCAAATATCAAAAACCATTAAAAAAAAATCCTAAACATGAAACTTTATGTAAAAAAATCCTAAACATCAAAATCTTACACAAATTATCCAAAATTTATAAAACTATTACTTCACTGTTCTAAAAAGTCAAGTCCCCAAGGGATTTTTTCAGTAGTAAGCGTATAATACGACAAGTTTTCCAACATTTTTTTCTACCTCTCTCTTACATGTGCTAAAAAATACTCCGAAAGTTTTTTTACCTGTGGGTCATAAGGAGGTATCTTATTCTCAAAAACTTCTCTATATAAAAATTACGTTAAAATCACTGAATCCATGTTATACCCATGTTTTTCTTCTAATACAATATAAGATTTCCCATACCCATAACATGCAATACTACTATCAAGTCTTGAAAAGTCTTTAATAAGCATTTCAACAAGTTCAGCTTCAAATTCAACAACAGGTATATCTAAAATATCTTCAACAAGATCTAAATATCTTTCAAATAAATATTTTTCACATATATTCCACAATATTTCTGATTGTTTTATAGATTCTTTTGTTTCTTCATATAACAATCTTTGGTTTATTAAAGATAAATGAAGTAAAGTTATGTTTTTGTGAACTGGGTAATCTTCTTTCATTATAGGGAAGGCTTTATATGATTTACATTTGTAAAGGGCCTCGGATTTTATGAAATGAAGGACTTCGAAGCTCAGAATGTGTGCGGGAGGTCTTCGTTCTTTACCAAAGATTTTAAATAGAAGTTGGAGACTTGGAGAGAGTGGGTCATGGTATAGGATTGGATCTTTGGAGATGTGCCTAAAAAGTAATTTAAACATTTATTTTTATTCCCTAATCCACATACTCTCTAAAATCTTAAGCATTTTCCATCAAAGCTTCATTCTTTACCCAAAAAACTAATTTCCAACTTCCTAATTCTCTCAAAATCATTTTGTCCTAATAATCTTATTTATTAATCTCAGTATTTTACTACTAACATTTCTAAACATTATCTTCTTCGTAATTTTGGCTGAGAGAAATTAACCAATAACACAATTTTTTTTCCTTTTATCAAAACTTATTTCCTGCTAGGTTTTTGCTACAGTTCGATTTATTTTTAAATGAATTTTGATTTAAATACTAATAATTTTCTTTGAATTAAATTTAAAAAATATTTCAACAAGTTTTATGCTTTATTTTTTACTATTTTAAACATAAAAGAATAAAATAATTCTTCAAATAAAAATCTGAATCAAAAAATTTTTATCCTCATGAAAATAAAGCTTAAATTATGTGTTAATATATAAAATGCCTTGCAAATATTAAGTGTATTCTATCATATATTATTTTCAAATTCCTTCAATTTTTCTTCAAGCGACTGTTTTATCCTTAAAACTTTTTTCCTTCTTTTCTCTTTAAATAAAGCATCTTTTTCCAGTTTTAGCAACTGCTCGTAATCCATTATTGAATACAGCCCATCTTGCAAACACATCCCGAATTTCTCTGCGATTTTTGCGATTTTGTAAAGAAAAAGTGGCTGGCTACAAATAGAAAATCCTTTAAAATCTGATAAATTTGGTATAGTCACTCCCAGTATAGTTAGCTCTTTTTGTTCCTTTACATCTTTGATTTCTGCTGATTTACGTTTCCCATATCGTCTGGGAGACCCAAAGAATTCTGTTATATTCCTATGTTTTTTACGAGCCTGACTACTTTTCCCACCTTGATTTATAGGTAAAGGCGCAACTTCTTCAACCAAAAGTTTTTGTGGAAAGTCTCTTATATTAACATTCGCTGCAATAAACGAATTCTTATACGAACTATAACAATACGCATTAACTGATTCAACAACTTGCATATGCGCATTAGTCAAATCTTGTATCGAAGCAGCTCTTTGTAATAATTTCGTATATCTAACTTCCACAAAAGGTAAAGGTGGTAAAACCTTAGCCAAGCATTTCAATATCAAAATCGCTTTACCAGGTTTATTATTCAAAACCATCACTTTTGCATAAACTATATTCGCCTTCATCCAAACATGACTAGGTACTTGTGGGCTTCTACATTTTCCAAGCATTTCAACAGCAACAGTTTTCATACATTTATAATTCCCTTGAGCCTCTAAATATCTTATCAACAAAAAATAAGCATCCATTTTTACCGTACAATCCACAGAAGCTGCATAAAGTTTTTTAAGCGCTTCTTCCAACCTATTCATTTTCCATAACATTTTCGCATATAAAACATCAACAGTTTGCTTGTGTAGATCTTTAACTTCATAACAAAGTTTTTTGCAATGTTTATAAGCAATTTTATCCATATCCATACTTAAAAGATTATCGATTTCTTGGATTTTCATTATACTAGGTTGGATGTCTGCGAGCCACCTTTTAAGTTGGGTGATTTTTTTTATATGCGTGTTTTCAAGGTTTTTAAGGGCAAGGCGAATTTTATCATAAGCTTCAGTGTATTGTCTACTAAAAATATAAGTTTTTGAAAGCCAATAGTAAATATGTCCATGTCGATTATGATCACAGAGTCTTAAACTTTCATGTAAAGATCCTATAGCCGAACCTATAAACAGATAATCTTCTGATTTCGCGCTGTATTTCCCATAATAATATAAAAAAACAGGATATGTTGGGTATAGCCGAACCTATAAACAGATAATCTTCTGATTTCGCGCTGTATTTCCCATAATAATATAAAAAAACAGGATATGTTGGACTTTCTATAAACTTCCTATGGAGGAAATCTAAACATTCCTTAGTCCTTTTAAGTTTAAACTGGCTTTTTGCTAAGTATATACAAAAAAGTATATAATAATTATGACTTTCTATAAACTTCCTATGGAGGAAATCTAAACATTCCTTAGTCCTTTTAAGTTTAAACTGACTTTTTGCTAAGTATATACAAAAAAGTATATAATAATTGTCCCAACCACCAATACGTAGACATACTGTCAAAATAGCTTCTGAGACTATATCTTCTGCTTGTTCATAATCTTTTAAAGTATAAAAATAATGATGCCAAAGTTTGATATAAGCTTCAGGTCTTGTACTATAAACTTTTTTAAGCTCTTTTAAAATGTCTAAAGATAACTCCCATTCGTTTTTTCTAAATAAAACTTCACTCCAAGCTAAGTAACCAAAGTAAGGGTCTTGGGTTTTTATTTTTGTTGCAAAGAATTCTGGAGGTTCAAGTTCAGTTAGACCTTTAAGGGATAATTCCATATAACTCCACCATTTTTCTATAGAATCAGGGATTTCATCTACTGATTGTGTGTATACTTGGCTGTTTCTGTTAAAACAGAAACAAGTGAATTTGCTGAAAAAATTTGCCGTTTTTTCGTCGACTTCCTCGGTTTTGCTAGCGATTATTATTTTTAGCACAGTTCGCCAGGTTTTGTATAAGTGGTCAGCGTTTAGTTGGATTGCAGAATTCAACACACGGAGTGCTTGATGAAAACGACCTTCATAAACTAAAAGTCTAGCAAGACCAAAATAGCTTTCATGAGATGTTCCAGAGCCAAAAAGTTGTCTACAGGCATAGAGTTCATAATCCGGGATCAGATTTTGTAAATCCTTTTTCCTTATAATATATAAAAACAGTGTGTTCAAAGGGTCTAATTTATTCGAGTTTTCTATTAAAGTTGGTCCTTGTTCACTTTCTCTATCCTGCTGAAGTCTACTAAGCCTATTTTTAATCTGTTCTTCAAATATATTTGATCCTACCAAAGAAATTGTGCTTGTTTCAGCTTGTCCTCTATTTAGAAATTACTTGATTTTCATAAGTAAGTTGGAGTTCCTTTCACAAACCTTGATGTTTGACTTGCATATTTCATAAAACTCTTCACCATTCAAATCTTGCATAGTGCATTGGCTGCTCCTAAAGCTCAGATCTGTTGAATTTCGAGCTTTTGGCCTATCTACAGTAAGGTAGATACTATTTTCCATATCTTCGATATTATAATGGGTTTTGAATCTCTCTGGTCTAGCTTTCGCATATTTTCAGGCATTTTGGTAGTAAGTTAGGAATGAATATTTAATGTTTTATGATTTTGAAGAGAAATTTTTGATTTTCAGACGATATGGTGCTTTAACTTGATATTATGTCGTTATGGTTAGAATATGAATTTCTTAGCAAGTTTTGAGTCATTAAACAATTTATATAGAAGGTATATTGGATAGATAGGATTTGTGATTTGTAGTAATATTTAGTAGGGTGAAAATATTTAAAAATCTAATATATCGATTAGGTAAATTGCCGGGAATATGATGATGATTATATTTTTATGTGTGTAGTATAATGTGTGTTAACTTTTATTATAGAATAGATAATTAGTTTTAGTCAATTTAAACAGTTTTTTTATTTCATATTCGTAAAATGATTTAATTTTATCATATACCCTTTTTGATAAAAAGTCAAGAATACAATAATTTGACATTCCCTGAAGTATAAACATAAGTTAATTGTATATTTTTAGCCTATAATCATTAACTTTTTATATAAAATCACATAATACAATCAAGTTTAACATAATCATATAAAAAACTCATATTAAGTCTTTAAAAAACTAAAGAAATTATATATTTTCCTTTAAATACTTTAGCAAATATCAAAAGATAAATTCGGCATTTATATAAAATGATCCCTATATTCTGCCATAACAATACAAATATGTGGTTAATTATTCCAAAATAGGGTTTAGAAGACAAAATCCAAGAAAAAAAAGCTTCTGATTGTATATTTGAAAGTAAAACAAGGTGTATTATTTGCTGGGACTCTATAATATCGGGTGAAGCAAAATTCTTGAATCAATTTTTTTTATCCTCATGACTAGAAAATTGTTTGAAAAGCTTATCCTTACATCCCTAGGTTAAAAAAAGTTTTAGTTGGCATGATTAAGCAGATTCTTTGAAAATTTTGACTTAACTTTGGTAAAAAGAATCCATTTTTTGTACAAAATGACGTATTAAGCCATTTAAATTGATGACGAATAATATGATACAGCTTATGGGTTTACCAGAGGTGGTAAGATCTGAAGAAACTGTGGATGTGCAAGGCATGACGCATTTAATATTAAGGGAAAGAGAAAAAAGGTTAAATCTCATTAAAGAAATCATTTTCCAAAAACAAAAAAACCATCAGCTTGAAGAATTCGTTGAACAACTAGCTAAATCTGTGAAATTCTCACAAGAACCAGCAAAAATTCACGAACCTTCTAAAGTTTCACAACAAATCGGAGCTTATTCTTCGCATATAAGGTCAATCAAAATCAAAAAATACAAAATGAAACTAAAAAAACGCCGGTCTCATGTTATAATATCAAGAGAATTTAAAGGAAGAAGTATATCTTCTAAGCTAAAACCAAGATTAAAAGGCAAATTTGCTAAAAAAACAAGTTAATTAGCTTACAATTTATATTATAACATTCATGTTAGTTTATATAAAGTCTGACTTAATATTTTTATTTAATAAAATATCCTTAAATAATTTGATGATTATTATGCTGATAATATTATAAGGTAGAAAGTCTGAAAAGACTGAAAAAAATAATAGTTAATATGAGATGGAAACAGGATATAAAATATTATTTTCGATGCTAGACTTGCAAATGAATTTTACTAAATAGTTTTGAAAAAGATATTAAAATTATGCAATTTTATATATAAGTTCAAAGATTAGTTCTTTAAATGTAATATATAATAAATTTACAGACAAAATTCTTAAAAGTATTTCTTATATATTATTCTATTATAATAGATATTAATTCAGCATAAACTTTATTATAGATAAAAACATCAGATATACTTATATATAAAAATATTTGCATTTATATCAAGAATTCTTATTAAAATCTATAACCATTTACCTATAATATCTTCAATTCAAAATAAAATCTGTCAAAGTTTCTCCTTAATTACTATAATAAAGCGAATTCCTTTAGAGTAGTACCCATAACTAAAAAAAACTCTAAGATTAAGGTATAAAAAATCTAATTCAAGCCTAAGTTCTTATAATAATCTATCTAAAAATCCGCATATAAGCATCATTTCCCTAAATCCCAAGATAAGATCAGCATAACTAATACCTCACCCACATTCCAAAAACCATCCTTTCCACACCTCCAGCTTCCAACTTCAACAATAAATCACTTCGCATCCTTTTTCTCAAAAACAAAATCCCCAAACCATAAATTTTCAATATTCCTCATTTATCATACATAAAATTCTAACTTTTCTTTACAAACCTTCTGATCTTAATACCCTAAACCTCTAATTCCTTTTAACAATAAAAAAAAAACTATACTTAGCCTCTTAACCTCTTTTATACTAAAAATCCCAAATACATAAACCTTTTATTTATTCAAATCACTACACATCACACATCTTAAAAACCCTTATATAATTATTAAGTCATACTTTATTAATAAAGTCATTATGTTAAGCATTCAAAACAATTATAGTTCATAATTTATTATGGAACAATTTCATATATTGTAAGACTTATAAAGGCTTAAAATTTTCACATCAATCTCTTGCTGTGCAGCTGATACTGTTGGGTTTGAGAAAGAAATAAGTTTCAGTACACCAAAGCAGTCTAAATGTAGGCAAAGATCAGACAGTTCATTTCACGTTAGAAGCGAAGAAAGGCGGTCGACCAGCGTAAGCAACTATCGTTCGACTGTACTTTTAGAGACTATTTATGAAGATGAATTTCTGGATGATTTTAATCAATAGTGTATATAATCATTATAAATCGTGTGTAGGTATAGTACTAATATAAATTAAGTTTTTTTATACTGTGAGTTTAAATGATTGATAGGTTATAGTTAGTTTCAGGATTTAAAGACTTTTTATATGATGTTAATACTTTAGAAATAAAGCTGTTGGTTTAGATAATAAGGTTTAATTTGTATTTTTTTTATTTTTCATTAAGATAATTTTTGTATGAAATTAAGTAGAAAGGGAATTTGGTTTTTAATGATTTTGATGTGATTATATTATTATAGTTTATGTTTTGTGTTGAAAAAGTTGTATGGAGTTGGTTGATTATAAGGTTTTATTTATGATTAAGATGAAACAAAGATGATTTTAGTTTATGAGCAAAAATATTAAAGAGTAAAATCACTGCAGATGATCTAGAAATAATTTGCTGTTAACTAGTAAAAACCAATAATAATGATAATTGGCTTTAATATCATAAGCTATAAATAATTAAGTGAACAATTGATTGTAATTTCAAAGGAATCAATTACTTAAAAGAAAGATTAATAGGGTGAAAATAATATTAATTTTTTTATCTAAAAGGTATAAGGAAATTAAAAATAGCGGCCTAAAGGAAGGATAATTTTGAAGGTACAAAAAAAGCATAAATTATGTGAATAGTATTTATAATAAAAAATAATAAAACAGTCCAAGTAGCAAAATACAGAAAGAAGAGTGACAAGACTTTCATACTTGAACAATGAACATTTTTATACAAAGATAAGGAAAAAACTCTTGAAATCATTTACCCAGTAAATTTTAAAATATGTATCGATTGAAGCTATGCATTGAAATGACAGAAATAAACAAAAAAGAACTTAATGGCTGAACTATAATGCAAATATAATATTTATATAGTACTGATCTATCAAGAAAAATCTATTCGAATTTATGAATGCAGTAATTTAACCCAAAAATCACCAAAAATATGTATCATTCTTCAAAAAGCACTATAAACAGTCAAAATATTGCAAGGAAAATGAGGTTAAATGAAAAAATAGCCAACTTCATCAGAAACATACAACCCAAAACAACTTGCACACCTGGAGAAACCCCAAGAAAAACTTCATCAAACTCACAAAAACCAATCTTTAAACATCTTGAAGCGATAGACCTGACAATACAAAAAGAATAGAAGTTTGTATAAATGATGCATTACTCAACATCAAAAACCTTAAGGAAGAATTTAAATTTCAAATTTCGCATTAATTTGGCAACTTTATAAATGCATGGAGAGACAAAGGCAATAATAATCTTCTAATGCATATTGACTCTATTCAGAATGTTGATGCAATAATAAATACATATAAAACAGCAACAAGTTCAGAAAAATGCATATCATGCTTAGATCTTTTGTGGAAGATGGGGAATATAATTTCAGATATTATTGAATAAAGATAACCCTAGACTATCATATAACTACTTAAATTGCAATAAGATTCCTTGAGACAAAGACTACACGGGAAGCGATAATTCCTAATATCGAACTAATACTAATATGATAGTTAATAATAATTATACAGATCCAGAAATTGATGTTAATATCGAACTAATACTAATATGATTGGTATTAATCATCAAATTTGGCAGAGAAATAGAATAATTATTATCAAGGAGTATTCAAATTTATTTGTTTTGAGAAGAATACCTTATAGGATAACTTATTAATATCACTTAGAGATTAAGATTAGATTAATAATTAGCCCTTCAATAAAACTATCAAGTGAAATCATCCTAAATTTAAAGACCTCTCAGAATTTTTGCATTTCATCATTTAAAAATTCAGATTAAACTATGATAAATCTTTTTTTAAATCATAAACAAAAATTGTTATATTTTTAATTTTGGTTTGCTATTTTATAAGTTGCCAATTCGCTTACTTGGAATCATTATAGATATGCAAACCTAGGATCCATGAAGACTTTTATGTTGCCATTGTAAAAAATCATTTCGTTGAAAAATTGCTTACCATGGCATATAAGCTAAGAGTGCTACAATAGATTTTTTTGCTAAAATAGAATTTAAGTCTTTTCACTTTGCAAATTTATTTAAAATTGTTTATTTGAAAAGTGATTTTAGTAAATTGAACTTGTATATCTTTAAACCATTTGAGTTATTATAATATAAAGCCAAAGTTTAGATTAGATAAGAAAACAATTCTATGTATTAAATTATTAATATTATAACTTATATAATCATCATATGTAATTATTTGTATATAAATATATATGTGCTCTTTAAAATTTAAAATTGTAGACGAAAATATAAATATGTCTTATGCAAAATTGAATATAGCATGTCCTGGAAGAAACTGCCCTCGCAGAATTCAACCCGATGGAAATAATTGGAAACACTGCTCAGTAGGCAATGTCGAAATAAATGAATTTTGTAATGTAAGATGCACTGAATGCGGCTATAGTAAAAATATATATAGTTGGGGTTTTGATTGTGGGCATCATCCTACTAGTGATAGACTTCAGTTACCCACAATAGACACTTTGGCAGCCGCATTTTCTATGGCATGTAAATTTGCCGGTAATATGAGTGTTATATGGTTTCGAACATTGATAACAAACCTTTTGGAGACGGATCCAAGAGATTAAACTAGATTATACTCAAAATTAAAAAAATACTTATAAAGTTTAGTTTTTATGTTATATACAAAGTATATATCGAAGTTAGAGCTATTAATCTTATTTTGCATCTTAACATTAAAAATGTCTTTACTTATTAGAAATACTCTATTATCCAGTATGACTAAATGTACTTATTAGAAATACTCTATTATCCAGTATGACTAAATGCTTTTTCTTTTTAAAATATCTTCCAATTTCCCAATAAGATCAATCAAAAATGAGTAATAGTTAATCCAAAATACAATATCTATGAACCTAATATAAAATTCATAAAAACTTTATTTTATTATCAATTGTCATACTTTTAAGCTCATAGAAATTTACTAAAGTAATACAATAAAATCTATCTTCAAGCAACAATAATAAAATTAGGATATACGATAGTAAATATTTTTATCAGTATACATTCTGATTAACTTAATTTTTAAATAAAAATAGCATCACATCCAGATACTCAACTATTACAAAGTTTTACAATTAAAATTCATTTATAAGTATTTGAATTTTTTATAATAATTCAAAGAAGACAAATACATTTTAGCCAAGACCCAATAAGTTGTAAGAGGAATAAAAATATGAAAATTACTTTGTATGCTTATAAAGGAAAGTACCTAAAAAACCAAAGTTTTTATAAATTTTTACAGATGGATACTTAGGAAAGAGTGACTCTTAAATACTGAATAGAAAATAAGTAAATGTAAGAATTATCAAAATATGTAAATAATTTTTTATTCTCAAACTATTGTGGAACTTGTTTATTCAAAACTTAGAGAAGGTGGAATTCTAAATAATCTTAAACATAAATCTCTATTTAAAAAGCATTTTCAAACTATCTAATATCATAATTAAGATAAAGATATAAAACAATAGAAATTGTACAACCTAAAAATACAATAAAAGCTTTGATTATCATCTTTTACAATCTTGATTAAAATTACCTATAACCAAAGCCAAAATCTATCATCATATTTAAAAATACATGATCTTTACTAACAAAACTTAAAAGAATTAAACATAAAAATAATCTAAGTTTCAAAGCATACCATATATAAATTAAACCACCTTCACGATTTAAATATTTTTTGGTTTTTAGAATTTTTTTCCCAAATCTCCTCATTTTTTCGAAATTAATTCACAAAGCATAATTTTTCTTTATATTTTGAAATTTTTCCCCGGTAATCTTAATCAAAAAATAAAATAGCCTAAAAACTAAGAATATACGCAGAAAATCTTAAATTTTCAGGGTTTTCTAAAAAAAATTGGCTAAATTGTAGACATTCTGACAAATATAAATGTCAGTCATCGCTCTTAAAGAGATTATTTTCTCTGAGGATGGCCTCCTAACTAGGCAGGTTAAAGAAACTTATGATAGTGATTCATGCAATTCTTTAAGAGAATGCAAGCTAAACGAGATAGGATTAAAAGAACCCTTTGCAAGGTCTCCCGAAGTTCAGCATTTTATTTACTCATGCTATATTTGTGAGGTAGAAAACACCCAATTCAAAACCTTGGAAGAAATAACCCCTTATTTAGACAAATTTATATGTCTAATTAAAGAAAAACCTAGTTTCAAAGATGAAATATGCAATGTCTTCAGCCAATTACTAAATCGTGTTGTAATTAATTTTGAAAACATTTCACAACTACTGACAATCTGCAGGAAATTAAAAATCTTAAAGGATTATAACTTAGAGTCAACTATTAAAATAGAATCCTTTAGAGCTAACTATTTTCTTATGGATGAGGTTTCAAAATGCGAAAATACTTATGATGCTCATATAAACTTGCTTAAAATTTTGAAAGAAATCTTAGGATATGGATTATCTGTTAATGATACTGGGTATATTATTATTGGAAATGCTTTAGGATTTTTATTTAGACAACAAAGATGCATGGACTCAGAACCTTATGTTGAAGAAAATAAAGAAAAAGGCCTTATTATGATGGGATATATTCGTATTATAGCTGCTTCAGCATTTTATAATAACATTTTGTTTGAAGAAATAAGTTCATTATTTCCTGATGATATACAATTAAATGAAGAGGATCAGAAAATTGAAAATCTAGACGGTGGCTATATTAAACCATTTATAGCTACAATGATTGATAAAGACCAATTAGAATATGCTCAATTCCCAATAAGTACAAAGCCTTCTCAAAATTCTAATATAATTTCCTACATTTATGAAGGCAAATACCTCAACACAAAGGCTTGCATTAAGTTATACAGAGAAAATAACCCAGGTCAAGGAATTTTCTTAAAAGCAGAACGAGAAATAAATATTTATGAAGAACTTTCAAAATATTCAAGCGATCACTCATTCATAAAATATTATGGAACTTGCTCATATGTTGATATAGGAAATATAAAGAACTTAGTCCTAGTAATGCAATGGATAAAGAGATCACTTAGTGATTACTTATTACGTCAAGAGCCAATTGAAGAAGAAAAACTTAGAACTATGTATGGTGAGTTAATGAATTCAATTATTTTTATGCATAGTAAGTCTATTTATCACTTAGACATCAAACCAGACAATATTTTAATAGATGAAAATGGGAAGCTTTATATTATAGACTTTGATGTATCTGTAAAAGAACATAATTTTAAAACAAAAACTATAACTGTTGATAACTTAGTTGCTGGATCTGAAGGATATGCTCATCCTGCAATACAGAAAGCAATAACAGAAAATGATCCTAAATTCCTTGAATTATATCATAAAAGTGATGCTGATATATTCTCTCTTGGGATGACATTTTTGCATATGGCTATACTTGATAGTTTTGAAAAAGGTTTGAATAAAGATGAAAAAATTGAAGATCTCAAGCAAGCTATAGCAAAAGTTAGGTATGGATGGGCTAAAAATGTTATAGAAACGATGCTTCAATCAAGAGTGAAAGGAAAAATAACATGGAAAATGTGTCTTCCTCTGTTAGTACAAGATAATAAAACAGTGGAATTTCAACCAGAATAAATAAATCAAGGTTTTTATTATATAAGTTTGGGGTTTTGTGTTTTTATTATTACTAAATTTGTTATTTTTATATGAAAGTAATCTTTGATGCTTTAGGAATATTTGTGATAATAAACCTATTTTTCTTAGTGAAATTTAAACAATATATGGCTATAATACAATATGCAAGACGAGAGACTTGATAAAGCTGATAGCATATTAAATTCATTTGATTTCTCCGCTATAGAAGAAATGGACCCTAGTCTTGGTGAAGGTCACCATGTTTCATATGACCGAGAAGTTCCATTTGAGCTAAGAATCCAAGATACAGGAAGTGGTCCTCAAGAAGTTGGGACCTTAGAGGCTATTAAAACCAAAGTATTAGTCCTTGGTGATGACTCAAATCCCCGTCATATAAAAGTTGAGCTTATAAGTGAAAATGATATTTTCTTCCATTATATCCACAGTTTAGACGAAGCTGGATTTAGGAAAATGCAAGAATCGCAAAAACTCATGATAGAATTCGCTGAGTTACCAACAATCCTTGTTCGTATGCTTAATGCTTGTATTAAAGAACCTCATTCATTTTTAGCAGTGTTTATAATGCATAGAGATGGTAGAGCAAGATTAGACTTTATACAGAATATTGAGTATAAATTTATTGAACTTTTATCATTAGACTTTGTAGCTACTCCAGAAGAACTTGTTAGACAACAGATCACTTTTCGCTATAACTCAGTAAAAAGTAGATTGGCGATATTGCAAGCAAGGCTACAAGATATTTCAGCTTTGGTAAAAGTTAAAAACCCCTCGCTTTTATTACAGCTACAGAGAAACCCTAAAAAATCTATGACTAAATAGCAGAAAGTAATAAATTAATTAACTAGTGATTTTTTTATGTACATATTAATAGCTTTTATGAGAAAGTATATATAATTATTATCACAATATTCTATGAAAAATTCCAACTTTTTAACCAGATCATATTTTTTCTAAATAAATTTCTAAGATTTTAACCTAAATTCTAAGTTCTATCAGGCTTTATAGCTCTACAACATACAGGATCATTATTAAGACAGTCAAAACAATAGATTTTTCTACAGCAATATTTGCTTACAGTAAAAGTCTTTGTATAAACTATTTTACACCTTGAACACCTATCTGATGTTTTAGCATAAAAACCCATAATCTCAAGCCTAGTAAAAACCCTTGAGCAAACTTTGCATTTATGTGTTTGGAGCATTTCTTCAATACATGATATACAAACTTCATGCTTATCTGAACAAATTGAAACAATTGAATCCCCAATACAATATCTTTCATTATTACATCCTCCACAAATTGTTTTAAGTTCAAATATACTTAATAAGGATTTTGAACAATGATAGCAATTTGCGTCTAAATCCGCTAAGGAATAATAAATACATACAAAACACATATGACCACATGAATTAGGACTTAAATAAACATCATTTCTCCAACATTTTTTGCATTTTATTTCAGGAGTAATATTCCCTGCTACTTTTGCAGCTTCTAATCTGAATTCATCACATATTCTCGCCCCACAATTGCATATATGATTTGGATCCCAGAAATCTCTAATACAATCAGAACATTGTGCATGTCCACAAGAATTTATCTTCCAATCGCCTATTTTATTACAGCTTAAACATTCAAATTCACCTTTTATTTTATTGTAAATTTTAACTAGTTCTTGGCTTTTTGTGCTGTCAATAACTTTTTTTAGTTCTCTTGTAGCAATTTGATTTCTGTTATTTATTTCATTATAATTTGCGTAATTGTTTATTATCATCAGACTTTGATGAATAATTTCAAAGAGTTTATCTTTAGGCAAAATCTTTGTTTCAGATAAATTCGATGGTAGTTTTAAAGCTTGACGATTTAAGTTTTCCATTTATTTTATATCATAAAAACTTATTTTTGAACTAAAAATATCAGATAAATTCGATGGTAGTTTTAAAGCTTGACGATTTAAGTTTTCCATTTATTTTATATCATTTATTCTGTAAATATTAACTTAAATAAAAGTTTTAAAGCTTGACGATTTAAGTTTTCCATTTATTTTATATCATAAAAACTTATTTTTGAACTAAAAATTTTATGATTTTCTATTCAAATCATAATTCAAAACCTAATTACTCTAATCTATATAAACTATATCTAACCATTTTATTTTGTATATCAAATTTATCCAAAACTCATAAACTTACTTATCACTGATGCTTAATCACTTCAGTATTTTTTTCAGTAAAAATCATCAGAATCCCAGCAACAAAAACATAATGTCCAACAATAATATTCCAAATCAAAACCAAGAACTTATATGTTTCTTCATGATCTTTTGCTATTTTGAAAAAAATAACACCAGGGAAAAAGTACCCAAAAAACCCTGTTATCATTGTTGCGATTCCGATAAACAATTGGAAAGTCTCAACTTTGTTGATAAAAATACTTAGAATCAAAGTTAAACTTAATAAGCAGATTATAATAAAACGATCTCTTGTATTTTCTTTGTCTTTAGGATTTTCTTCAAGGATTTGTACAATAAGTTCACGTGTTGGGAAGATATTAATGATTGATACACAGATACCGATAAGGACAAAACCGGTATATCTTAGAAAGTCTAGTTCAGGGTTAGCTGCAAAAGTAAAATATAATATGACGGTAGTGATAATTATGAAGGTCCCTATTGAGGATTTTGTAATTATAGTTTTCATGGTTGTTTCGCAGCCAACTTGATTAGAAAGATATGGAAGGACTTGAAGTGAACTTGTGAAATACCCTATAAGCCCTATAGAAATAATCATCCATTTTCCTGACTCAGGGAACATTTGCCCGGCATCACTAAAAAAACTTTCATCATTAGCGAAAGCTTCAGTAATTATCCCAATAAACAAATATACCCATAGTAAAACACCAATAATAGAAAACCACTTGATTTTTTCGTAATCACTTTTTAAAGCTAAGAGTATCAAAGGTATATTTGCTAATGCCGCATAATAAAAGATATCAGTGTAATCTGGGAAAACACCAACTTCTGTGTGAAAAATTTTAAAAGTATTAACAGCTATTCTTTGTTGAAGGTAAGCCACTGTAATCAAACATTGAATAGCCATAGTAATTTGCACAAATAAACCTCTTTTTCGTCCCCAATGATGACTGATTAGTTTTGAGAATGAGAATTGCTTGGCTTCGTAACAAGCACGGACTATGATCATGTGGTTAATGTAATTTGTAATCGAGAAGATGACAAGCATAAGAAACACCCAAAAAAAACCTTTGATTTTGAAAACGTAAAGCGCCCAGCTAACTCCAGAAATGCCCATACCACTAGCAGTAATTAGCAAGAGTAAGAATGGGATGATTTCATCAGGGCCCATTTTCTTAAATGAATAACTTTCATTATTTGAAAGAAGTGCTTGACTAGAGCTATCTTCGTCCATTATTTTATAACTTTTTAATCTAACTTTTAAGTGTTAGGCGATAATTTTTGTTATAATTTTAGCTGATCGTTTTATTGACTAATAGATTGAGTTTTATCTTGGATAAAATATAAAGAAATAAAGGCAAAAGGAAAAAACTATTTTATCGGTTTTAGTGATATTTTATTGTATAAGAATGTCGGGTTTATATTTAATAATAATAAAAAGATGAAATAGAATAGGTAATATTAAAATTTGAAAGTTTTTATAAAATCAAATTATAGTGGAGTGTATGATATAATTTCTAAGTGAAGATTTTAAAGACAACATGAATTGTATTATGAGATATTTAAGTTTTGGGTATCTTATACTTATTAATAAACATTTAAATGATTATAAGTAATAGAGTTAGTTTGAATTTAAATATTTACCTTTTTGAATTATATAATAAAATATGTAAGTTTGTATAAATAGTAAATTATTTTTAGGTTATTTGGCCTTATAAAATAGTCAAGACTTCTTTAGCATAATCATCTTTTATATTTTTTAGTTGTGTGAATATTTTTTATGCAAAATTTTGAATTTTTTTTTTTTTGAGTTTCCTGTTATTTTTTTCAAATATTAAAACTATCCTTCCACTAATCAATCTTTTTATAGCAAATACCATAACACATCAACTACAATATCCTATTTTTCTATCTCAATTAAACCTAAAAGGCTCCAAACACTTATCAGCTTTTCTTTTAAACCCCTAATCCTCCAAAATCCATATCTTTATAATCAAAACCATTCTTATCCAACATTAAAACACAATCTTCTCAAAAATCATCATAAACTTATCTCACCTTAAAAACTTCACTTTCAATAATCAAAATAAAAAAGTCTTAATACATTTAACCTATTCACAAAAAAAAAAATATCCCAAAAATAATACCTTCTATTACAAGCATAACTCTTAAATATATCATAATTATCCTATCTTTTAACATAAAAAAATATTTTCAAGCTTCTAAATTTCAAATAAAATTACTTAAAATACGCCATATATCTAATTAATGATATCAGCCTCTCAAAGTTTACAGCTAACAAAATCTGACTTAACAAAATCAAAAGCTATGCAAAGTTTATTACCTAAAAAAGATGTTATCTATGGAAAAGCTACATATTTCGATCCAGAAGGTGCAGGGGATCTGATTTATAAGTGGAAATTTCATAACTCAAGCAAAAACATTCCAAAGCCAAAAGATTTCAGGATTATAAACTCATTAAGTGTTATAAAAGGTATGAAGAACTCTTTTGAATACAGACAATTCAGAAAGGATGCTAGGATTATACAAAAAGTTAATAATTCTGATGCTGGGATTAAAAATTTTATCCCTAATATTAGATTTGGAGTACAAATGAAGCCATCAACTCCTATTTCTAATGTTTTATCGAACTATTATAGTCATTCACCTGTTATTAAGACTTATGATAGTTTGTCTATAGGGAATAAAATGTCGAAATCTCTAGAAAAAAAATCGATATACAAGTCAATAGCTACGCAGTTTCCTAATAGTAATGAAGGAGAATTGGCTCAAACTTCTCGGGTTAATAGAAAAGGATTTAATAAACAGGGAATTCTTCCGAAACTAGAATGCCGTAGTCAAAAGATTTTGAAAAAAGGCAGCTCTACTTCAAGGATAAACAACAGTAAGGGTTTGAATATCTTTTATAAGCTGTAATCAAAAGTTAGATTTAATACAGATAGATGTTAATTTTTATATAAACAAACTCAATACTATTATAACAGTATATTACTAAGTTTTCAATACTATACAACATTTATATATCTTCAGTTTTCTTTCACAAACATCTTCAATCTCATGATAAAAATTAAAATATTTTCCTGTTCTTTTTACCTAAAAACATATCATATTTAATTTCTTTTATCTGAAATTAAACTTAATAAAAATCATACTTTAAATCACACTATATCTCATCATACCTTTTATAAAAAGTCCTAAAAACCCTTACTTATTACAACATTTACTAACCTAAAATAATCTAAAAACTCATATCTATAAACTTCTTTATCAAATCTCTTATCTTTATATTTCCATTCTATATAATCCTCTTTATAAAATATCCTCACAACTATAACCTTATCTACCTTATCTACTCTAACAACTTTTATCAAAACCAAAAGTTTTAAATAAGATTAAGATACCTTAACTCTACATATCTTCATTTTGCTTGAGTTTCTTTTCTTTAGGTGGTCTAGGAAGTCTGCAATTCAAAGCTCTTTCAATCTTTACAATTACTTGAGGATTTGGTATTGCTCTTCCATTTTCATAATCATTAACCACACTTTGTTTCTCATTAATTCTTTTCGCTAGGTCGGCTTGACTTAAATTTGCAGCGACCCTAGCTTTCTGCATTGCCATTCTAAACTCATGAGGTAATTCCGCAACTGGTACTACATCATCATCATCAGCAAGCTTTCTCATGTTTACAGGCGGTGCTCTATTAGCATTACCTGCCCCATGTTTTCTAACAGTTTCTACTTCCTGACCTTTACGGTGAGCGTCTTGCACAGCTTTTTCACCTTTCTTGGCCTTACCCACAGGGCCTGTGAAAGAGACCTTATTCCAGTCTTGATGAGGCAACATTTTATTATAGCCATTCTTAGGGAAAATTCGTAGTGCGAAAATTTTAAAATATTTTTTTTTAGGATTTGGGTTCTAAGATTGGATTAGCTTGGTTTATAGCTTTTGGATAAGCTTTTTATATGGATTTTATTAGAAGATTGCGAATTTTGTTGTTTTGTGGATAAAAGATTGGATTTAGTTTGAGGTGATTATTAGATTAGTAGGCGGGAAAAGGGTTGTTTGGTTAGGATTGAGATAATAGATTTTTTATTGGGAAATAGAGATAAAGATAGGTTTTTATGGATGGATAGGTTAGGGATTGAGATTTATTAAATGACTTTTATAATAAGTGTAAGGAGAAATTGGATTAAAAAATTGTGAGATGGTTTTATGGTAGAGATTAAAATGTGGAGAAGATAGGGTTTAAAAGAAGATTTTGGTTAGGGTTTTGGGTTTTGATAATTGTATGGAAGATTTTGGTAAGGTGGTTTTTTATAGATGAGATGATAATGAATATAAAGTTGGAGAGTATTTTTTAGTTTGAAAATTATAGGGAGTTTGAATATGCTTTAGGAGGGTGTTTTTGTTATTGGATATTATGATTACATTTTTTATTTATTTTTAAATATTATAAAGTTTAGATAATATTTTGGAACCTTGAAGGGTTGGTAAAAGATTGGGACAAGAAGATATGAATTAATAATGATTTTAAGTAAATATGATAACTTTTATGATTGTAAGTGTTTGAAGAAAATGCTTAATCTTTAAATTACTTGAAGTTGCATATAAAGTTGAGATTTTGTTTATATAATAGTTGCTTTTAATATGAGAAATTATTTTTCAATAATATCAGCCTTATCTCATTAAATCATAATTTTTCACATTATATCCATCTCTCATCATCCAAAAAAACTTCTTAACACCTAAAAACTATAAACTACCTCTTTCCCAATCCTATTCTATATCAAATTCAGACTGGGAAAATTATATCTTTCATCTATTTTCAAGTTATTATCAAAATAATTATCACAAATCCAAGCTAGTAAGATAAGAAAAAACTCGGCATATAATTTTTTCATTATCTCTAGTAATAAAAAGAAATTAAATACCTTCATAAAATCTCCAAATAACCTAAAATAATAAATCTTCACAGTTTTCTGCAATTTCCCAAATCCCAATTATAATAAATTTCTGTTTTAGTTTATTTGGATTTTCTCATCCAATTCTTGATTTCCTGTTAAAAATTCTTAATTTCCTATTTAGTCTACAAATTTGCCCAACATCTTTAAATAACGATATCCCCTGAAGCTAATAACAGATAAAAAACTTTTAATCCTCATAGACAGACTATGAGCATTCATATTTTCCAAATAATTTTCTCTGTTTTCGAAACTAATAAGCTATATCAAGATATTTCGCTGATTAAAAAACAACATAATTTTGCAATATCTGATTATTATAAAGGTATAAGTTTCAAAATTTTTCTCCATTTGAGAGTTTTAATCTTAAAAATCAACTGTGATCATTATTAGTCCTTCTATAGAACAATATTGAAAGACTTAATATAAATCATTATCTGTAAAATAATTTTCTATATACTCAGACCAAACTAAAGGTTTTATAATTCCCATAATTTTTTTGAGTTTGATTTATATGCAGAAAGTATAATTTTATAGTATTTCCCTGTTCAAATAAACTTTTATATCGCTCATTGCTATATAAGTATCTAAATTTTATGAATCATTTTGAAAATATTGAGCTGGTCCTATTTTTGAGGTCATGGCTATTTTTAGAAAATACATTCCTTTTACGTAAATCCTATCCCCTATTATCATTATTTTAAGTTAAGTTAATTGTCGTCACTTTAATTCATAAATTTAAGTTGATGAATAAAAAAGGGTTAATCTTCTTCTTCAATTATCAGTTAGAAGGTTTCGATTTCCATGCTAAATTTTTAATTTCCAATCTAATCTTGAATTACAAATTTCCTTACTGAGAAAGTATTAATATTCTTAACTATCTTTTTCCAACCCAGGAATTTTGAAAACCTTCATTACAAGTTTAGAAAAAAAGCCCAATGTTTTATATTTTATATAAAATCGGCCCTTAAAATCAAACATAACCAATAAAAAGTACCCCATCAACAAAACTATCTAAAGCATTCTCCCAATCCAATAAAAATCTTCCTTTTTTCACACAACAGTATAAAAACCTGTGCAATCTCTAAGTAAAAACCACATTGCATAATTTCTCATATAAAAATCCTAAATACAACCTACATATATAAAACCTATACTTTCAATCCACTAATCATCCAACACAATCCTCATCTTGTAAACCCATTTACAATTCAACCTAAAAGCCTAACTTCCATAATAAATTCATATAAGTAGTTATATTTTAAAATGAGTGCCATAAGCGAAGAGTTTCTCATAACACAAGAACACGAATCAAGTAAATCATCAAATTCCGAAGATTCTCTAACAGCCAAACTTGATATTATGCTTCATTCTTCCGACAATATAATCGTAGAAAATGCTGACTTTTTCAAAGGTTCATCTAACGAAAATACTGACATGGATGAAGTTAACGAACTTCCTTCATCAAACGATAATTTAGTCCCAAAACTTGAAATAGATGAAAATAATCGTATAAGTATCCTATAAACAGAATATAAAAGTGGAGAAAGCTATACAAGCCTAGGAACTGTAGTTCGACATGAAGCTCCTAAAATTCCTCAGCGTAAAATCAAAGTTATAAAACCATCTCGTCCACAAAGCGCGAAACCTAGAAGGAATTCTATTAAACCATTTGAAAATTGTAGTGAAAAAGACTTCTCAACTTGTTTAAATCACATAGCAAAGAAATACCCTGATTATAATAAACTGATAAAATTAGAGAAAAACGATTTGGAAAATTTTTTTTATGCGAAAGTTAAGGAGTTTAAAAATCTTCTTGAAGATAATCTTGGTAATGTAAAAATTATTTAGACTGTTAATCCTATAAAAGAGAAATTAAAGTTGAAAAATAGAACAAAAGAGAGAAAAAGAGAAGAGATTAGGAATAAAATTAGGGAGGATGAATTAGAGAGGATTAGGGTTTCGAATGTGAAATATAAGGAAAACTGTCAGAGTGTGTTGAAGAATTTGGTTGAGGTTACATTGAAGAAGTATCAGACTATTAAGATGATAGAGGATGTGAGGATGAATAAAGAAGTTGAGAAAAAGAGAAATCAACAGAAACAAACTGTTATGGAAAATATTAGGAATTTGTATGATGATAAAATACAGATGCTTAAAGAAAAAATCAACGAGAGGAAAATGTATAAAATACTACACAATTATGAACACAAAATGATTTTCTCTGAAGCTGGCAAGTCCCGAAAAAAAGAACAGAAAATAGCTCATGAGAAAAACAAAAACATGTTGAAAAAACAGGTTGAAGATATAAAACTTGAATCTAAAGCTGAGGAAGAATCTATATATAAACGAATTATCAAGCTCTATAAAAATTCAGTTAAATCAATGCAAATAGTTTAGTTTTCATGTAAAGATATTTAAAATTTATACCCAACATCCTGATAATATTATTTTCTCTTAATTTACATTATAAATCCACATATAAACTCTATAAAAAAAAAAACACATAAAATACTTTTAATCATATACTTTAAACCCTAAACTTAATTAACTTTATTGAAATAATGTCTATTCCCAGAATTCCTCGAACAATTAGTATTCACTGAAATATTATCTAAAGGTATACCACAATATTCACAAATCATCCTATACCTTGCTAATTCACTAGAAAACTTTTCAGTCAATTTCGCCCACTCAGCCAATTCCTTCTGAGTATTTTCATCAACTTTACACGTACTAACCCCTTCATGAGTAAGTTTCCATATAATTTCATCCTTCGTTTCTAAAAGATTTTTCAAAGCTGGGTATTGGACAACATTTTCTCTGATTTCAATAAGTTCTTTAGGTAAACTGTTTGAATCAACATCGATTTCAGTTCTAAAAGGCTTAGCTAATATCAAATCCGTTGTGTCACGAATTTCTGTATATTTACTTAAAAAACCTGTGATATCAGAATTAGCTCCATGAATATTGTTTATAACATAGTCAATACGGTCTAAATCGCTTTGAAGTTCTAATACATCATATTCTAATAAAGCAACTTTAGTCCCGAAACTCGAGTTCAATCTTTCGTTCATTGCTGAAAATTCAGTTTTCATATCTTTTTCTATAAGTCCTTTAGCTGCTCGAACTTCATCTAATTTGCTGTTGATTTTACCTATTTGGCTTTTGAGTTGGTCTCTTTTGGGGAAAATATGAGAGTTTAAAAGTTGATATGTTGATGCGAACCTTTTTCTATAAGCCTCTTCTATTTTGCATATTTTGGTTTGAGAAGTTGTATAAGGAGCGGTTGTTAAACAGTCATCACAAAGGACTTCTTCATGAAGTTCGCAGAAATATTTAACTTCTTTGTGATGTCTAAAACAAGAATTCCCGGCAATTTCAGTCATTGGAGGGTCTCCTTTTGGTGAAGTTGGCTCACTTGAACCTTTAGACTTGGGGGATTTCCCTGACTTTGGACTTGAGCTCTTTTTTCTTTTTCCTGTTTTCCCTGATTTCTTTATTGAAGGCGCATCACTCATTATAACTATAAAATATTCTTCTATCTGTATTCATATCTCATTTCTATAAAAAGATCTAAAATTTGTAATTTGTGATAGATGAATAAACATGAAAAGTTTTGATAATGAAAAAACTGTAAAACTAAACTAAAAGAATCTTATAATTTTTGCTTAGGGTTACAAATAGTCTGATATATTTTATCAAAAAAATATAATTAGGGGGGTATAAGAGAAAATATAGAATTATGGATTGGATATAAATACTATAATTAAACTATTATGATTTTAAAGATATATTGCTAATAAAGTAAATTATAAATTGAAAAAATGGAATAGCAAATGAAAGATTCAATTTTATTTTATATCAATAATGCCTATCTAGAAAAAATAAGACTTTTTTGCATTAAAACCTATGAGTTCCAAAGATAAATTATTACAAAGTTATAATTAGTATAAATTATACTTACTTATGAAGCTTTAACTTCGATTATTGCAATATTGGGTTCCTTTTCTACTGTAAGACTTGGGGCGATAAGTTTAACTTTAGGTCTTTTATTTGAAGGTTTAATCTTTTTCGAAGGGGCTGCTTTTTTTTGACTTATCGGTTTATGAACATTAGGGAACATATAATTTTTTATAGGTACAATAGTCGAGTCATCTTTTTTTACATCAGAAATTATAACTCTCTTACTTGGTCTAAATTCTATTTCTGTCGATACAGGTTGAAGAGTTTTTGATACCCTTGGTACCCTAATAAGTTCAGTAGTTTTTTTAATACAAACTCTTTTTTCACTTTTATCATTTTTAGCGTTTTTATTATTTTTCTCAATTTTTTCTACAAGTTTTTTGCCTCCATCAATCAAAAGTTTGGTCAATTCCTCCTTGTTTTTCATAGCTTTTTTAACCACAGGATCAAACCTAAAAGGTGCCTGGCCAGCGATATACCCAGCAACTTCTAAACGAAGGTTTTTCAAATCAGGATCTTTATGTAAAACTCTAGAATATGGGTTTTTACATATACTATCCAATAATGCAATCCCTATAGCCCTTCCTACATCTTCATATATTTCAATATTATATTCCACAGGTTGTTTATTATAAACCCAACTAGAACCATTACATTCATCAGGTTCAGGTAACCCCGACATTTCAATACTATTCAAAACTTTACCTGTATTAAAATTGCATTCTAATGTATAACATCTTGGCAATCCAGAAAACTTAAACAATGCAACTCTTCCACTACCTTCTTTCGAAAGTCCTCTTTTATCTTTAGCCCTCATGTTTTTTTCAGTAAAATTCGATCCTTCAAAATCAAAATTTATACAATTCAAAGATATGAGTTTTGGGAACAAACAACATTCGACTTGTTTACTAAATTCCATATAGTTCCCATAAACAAAACATCCTTTTTTTGTAGCATGTCCATGAAGGTCTATATAACAATATATCAAATCTTTTAAAGCTAGAAAAAGTTCTTTTACTGCATAAACTGTAGGATGTTCTGTTAATGATGGGTTTGTATAAAATCTATTTAAATTAACCCCTTTAGTATCAGTACGATAATGACCACGAATAACTGCATCTGGGTTAAGAATCGGGACAATTTTAAACACAAAATAGTCTCTTAAAACAACAGCTCTAGGGTCGTCGCTAACTAGGAATTTTATAAACCCATTCATCATAAATGATCCTTGGGTCTCTCCAGGGTGTACTCTTGCTGTTATAATAACATATTTTTTCCCTATAAAATTATATGCTCTATCTGCTGTACTAGGGTATAAATATTGTATAGATTTCTCATGTTCTTCTATAAGTCCATATACACTTGAAATTGTCAAAATCTCACATGGCCTTTTTTCTAATGTAAAAATTAGATTCTCTTCATGAAAGTATATGTTTTTTAATAAACAATGAGCTTTTATATCATTTAGAAATAGTCTATTATCAGTATGGCTCCATGGGTATGTAAATGCTAGGTATATATCTTTGGAAATGGTTATACTAAAAGATAACTCCATTGAATATGGATCATCTTCGTTTAAGTTAAATGATACAGGACCTGGGATCCTTTGCCAACGATCTTGAATTTTGTATACAGGTTTCATGCCTTCTTTGAAAACTTTGAATTGAAGGTTCATGTTTTTGATGAGGAAATAAAGGGTTTGAGGTGTTTGTACGGTTACTTTGAAGTAAAACCAGGTCCTGCATGAGTTTTCTGCTTGAGTGCCCATACAATCTGGACCAATCCATAGCAAATAACTTCGGGCACTTGAACGTTCTGCTCGAGCTAGGTTTCCTGAATCAAAATCGCTTGATATTTCTACACCATCGTCTGGGAAATAATGGGAAGATTGCTGTGGGATTTGATTATTTGTTGCGTCACGGTCCATTTTACTTAGGGTTTATTACGTTATAACAATTTCTGTTAAATAACTGGTGAATTAAGCAGGATGGTTTATGAAATTTAAGGTTTGAAAGCTGTAGATGATGATGATTTTAGGAAGAAAATATTTTTTGATTAAAAATTGAACTTTATGATATATTAGAAAATATTTTTTAGGGGTTTTATTGATGATATGTTATTAAAAGATTAGAAAGTTGCTAAATTATGATTATGTTTTGGGTTTAAAATATGGTTGAATAAGATAAGAAATTATTGAGAGTGATTTAAAAAGGGGTTAGGTAAGGTAATATTGATATTTTTTTGGTATAAATTGTTAAGGTTGTATTAAAAATATGATGTAATGATTAGGATAGGGTGTTAAAATTTTTGATGATAATTGATATGATATAAAGTGATATGTTTACGAAATTTACTTTTGTAAAATATATTTAAATTTTGTAATTTTATAGAAATAGATTATATATAGAAAATAATTTAAAGAATAAATGCAAAGGTCCACATACTGAAGAACCTGATAATATCTGATATTTTCATCTTAAAATATTCTTATAATCCAATTTTTTAATACAATTTTATGCAAACATATACGTTTTTAAAATGCCCCTTATCTCAAAATAATCAATCATCCTACCTCAATTAAACTCATCACCTTTAAATTTCCAAAAAAAAAATCCCAACTAAATCTCCTCAAATACACTAATCCAAAATCCAAAAAACATCAATATCATAACCCATAAAATTACCGTTTATAATCCCCCAGCATATCTAATTCCATTCAAAAAAAAATGTTATCAGGAGTTCTAAAACTTTGTCAACTAGGAAACAAACTCATAACATCCGAACCAACAAATCCAATCATCAAAACCTCAATCCAGATCCTAAGTCCATATTTTTATTAATCAATACCAAGGAATGAGTCAAGATTTCCGTACCATCAAATTTTTTGTTGACTATGAATCTAGTTCAGGAAATTATCTTTCAGATGCAGATGGGAATTATTTATTAGATACAACAGGACAAGATGGGACAATTCCTTTAGGTTACAACAATCAATCTTTTTTATCATCTTTATCAACATCAAACTATATGTCAAATGTTATGCATAGAGTATCATGTCATACAATGCCAAGAGAAAATTGGCCTTATCTGGTGGAAAAAACTTTACTATCTTTAGCACCTACTGGGCTTAGTGAAGTGTTTAATTCCTGTGGTTGTAGTTCAGGGAGTACAGAGAATGCGTTAAAATCAGCGAGTATCTGGCTTTATAAAAACAAATACGGTCAAAACTATACTTCTGAGCAATTATCCTCAGCTTTAAAAGCAAAACCTCCAGGAACACCTGATTTTGCCTTTGTCCTTTAGTAAATTCTCATCATAGCAATTTAATTGGTTTAGGTAAAAATACCTTTTATAACCTAAAACTCAATACATGGCACCATTTCCTAGTCGAAACTACCCAGAGTCTGATTCATCCGAAGAAAGTAAAGCTTTAGAAGCAACAAAAAAAACTTTTTAAAGAAAATATTAATATATGTGCAATGATTATAGAATCCATACAATCAAAAGGTACATATTATGCAACATGGAAATATTATCAATAATTAGCTAAAATAATTAAAGAATCAGGAACTGCGTTAATTGTTGATGAGTCTTTTACAGGATATGGAGGAACAGGGAAATTATAGGGATATGAAAATTGGAATATAAATCCTGATATATTAGTTTTTGGTGGTAGAACACTGATTTCAGGGTATTTTATGAAACCTGAATTTAGACCTCCACAAGCATATCAGATTTCTAATACTTGGTGTGGTGATCCTTTACATTTAGATCAATTTAAAGCGATAAGATCTGTTGCTGAGACTCAAGATTTACTAGATAAAGTGAAAAATGTTGGAGATTATTTTATTAATCAATTAGCTAATGTGTTACATAAAAAAAATCAGATGGCTAATCTTAGAGGTATGGGGCTACATATTGCTTTTGATTTTGAAGGTAAGGAAAAAGCTTGGAAGTTTTGTTAATGATATGTTAGTTAGAGGAGTTTATGCTAATGTGGTTAATGATAAGACAGTATAGCTTAGTCCACCTTTGATTTTTGATAAACAACATGTGAATGTGTTTGTTCAAGCGGCTGAGTCTTGCATTTGATAACCTTAAGATAAGGTTTTAAGTTAGAAAATGGGGAAATTTAGGCTGGGTATTGGAAAAATTATTTTTTAGATGTAATATTGATGGGATTTTTGGATATTTTATGGAAAAGAGTAGAGTTTATGGGTTTAAGATTTTTGTATGAGATTCAGTGGAGGATTTTGGATTGGGGTATGGCTAAGGTTTGATTTGGAGTTTATTTTTGTGTTGTGAATAGTTTGGGGTTATTGGGAATATGTGGGTTGGAAAGTGGATTTTTATATTTTATAAAAGATTGCTTTGAGTTGTATATATCTTTAAAAAGTTTGGTGGGTTTATTGGAATTTTATTTTAGTGTAATTGCATTTTAATCCTAATACCTAGAAAACTGAAGTTTTTAATTAGCAAAAAGGAGGCTTGATATTTTGAATCGACATATTTTATATAATTTTTTTGTTTTAATCTTAAATATCTGCATTTCCTAATTCCAATATTCTTTTTATATGCGATAATTTCCTATTACAAATTATCAACAAGTCAAAACTCCAAATTATAAATATTTTCTTCACTTTCCATATCTATTCAAAAAATATTTTATTTAAGCCTATTATTAGATTAGATTAATAAATCGTCCCCCGATTAGGGACC